>SMLS01062257.1:0-25578 GCA_004785975.1 Popillia japonica | reverse complement strand
TTTTAGATACTTGTCTCTTACGTTTTTTAAATTACATTGCACACATTACAAGTCATCTGATTTAAAGGCTGTATTTTGTTCAAGGCCCGCTGGCACCCATCATTACCTTCTTTCATACAGCTTCCATCACAGTGATTAAGCAGATTTACTTTTTCGTGCTCGGCATCATAATCTATCAGCTCAATATTGGTCTACATCCAATAGGGTTAAGCAGATTCAAAATGCATCTGTCATGCCACTCAAAGAAGTATATCTTTTGCAGCAAGACTTGTCCTTGCTTTTCTTTAATTTTTGGCCATTATATGTATTAGGGAGAGATATGTGAGCATAAATCTGACTATAGTCACATTTATCCGGCGAATCTTACAGTTTAATTCTCTAGTTTGCCCACAAAATTGGCAGCTACTCCATGACGTTTATATTATTATAAAGTAAGTTTCATCTGTAAGCAATCCAATTAGAATATTGTCCCGCCTAGATCAATTTTTGTGTCCTTATACAGCTGATTGTTAGTTATGCTTGATGCTTCTAAGTCTAATTGTTGAATTGTGCTGCTTTTGGATTTAGCGTACTATTTCGAAGAAAATTAAATCATTAGACTCCAAGCATTTTGGATCGATTGTAGAGATATAGAATACTGCTTCGATAAAAATGAACAAAGTCAATTTCAATTTAATCTTGCAAAGAATTGTTAATTCAAAAAGACAACCTTGAGTTTGATCTTCCGAAAAGGGTCCAATGTTATTGAAAACTGCCCTGAGAGCAAGTTAGACAAATTGTTGCTAATGTTATGGTAGATTATTTAAAAAAAAGTATATTCGCAGGTTAGGAAATTGGGTAAATATTCTTATGTATGCAAATTTAAATCTTCACACTGTTTATAATCGATAATCTTATATTTTCTAATCAAAAATTTAACACCAAACTTTCTAGGTTTGGCACCGTATAGACATCAAGCAAATATAATAGGTAATATCATATACACAAGAATCTTCATCAGCAATGCTTCACTTTCACTATGTTTTGCCTGAGGTTAGCACACGAGAACTAACTGGTTTGAAAAGGAAAAGTGTAAATTCATAAAATTCTTATTACAAATTTGGTTACCTAATTTAAATGTCTCGTACCGATTAAATAATAACTTATTAAACATGAACATGATACTGGCCGAATTAATTGCACATTTGGCGATTTAATTTCAGATATAATTATCCGGAAATTGTTAGGATGTTAAGGAAGAATTAGAGTGTTTAATTATTTAAAAAAAGTATGTGATTCATTTACACGCACAATATCTAAAGCACACGTTTGAAATTTGCATCTAGATTAGTTCATGTTCAAGAATGTTATTGAAGTGGTAGAGTACAGTAAATACCAAACACGCCTAGGTATGTAGTGCTTTATACGTCACAATGACATTTCGTGTAAATTGTTTTATTAGTTATGTTAGTCCTACCTAACTATTAAGACGAATTAGAAATTTAATATTGAATTGATTTATTCTTTTTTTGACTAAATTGTAAAAACTTACAAATTGGTAGACTAGATTCGAATGCTTCTGAAGGAATCCCATACCTTCTTAGAAGATATGGCTCTAACATCAGTCATTGTCTTAATTTTGGTATGATGATCCAGTGCGAGGTTCTTTGTTTAGTTTCCCACTATTAAAGATGAGCTTTACGTTTTTTCTTTGTACGACCGTCCACAGTCTCATTACCCTCACATCTCTAGTATCAAAGCTTTGAAGGTCCTAGCTTCTACAGCCTTTCACGCTATTTAACTGTCTGAGAAAATGTATCTACGTGAGGTTTTCAGAAATTCCTGAACCTAATTCTGGTCTGTAGATAGCTATTCTCGCTCTACTTGCTAATTTAGATCTGCCCATACGCCAATCTATAGATGAATTAAGGTCATATAAGTCCGCTTGTCTCTTATGTTTTTCAAATTGCATTGCACACATTACAAGTCTTCTGATTTGAAGGCTATATTTTGTTCAAGCTCTATGACACCCATCATTGCCCATTTCAATACAGGTTCCATCACTGCGATTCAGCAGATTTACTTTTTCGTGCCCGGCATTATAATCTATCAGCTCAATATTGGTCTACATCCAAAGGGGTTAAGCGGATTCAAAATGTATCTGTCATGCCCACGCAAAGAAGTATATTTGTTGCAGCAAGACCTATCCTTGCTTTTCTTTAATTGTTGGCCATCATATTAGGGAGAGATATGTATGTGAGCATGAATCTGACTATAGACACATATATCCAGCGAATCTTAGAGTTTAATTCTCTAGCTTGCCCACAAAATTGGCAGCTACTCCATAACGCTTATATTATTACAAAGTAAGTTTCATCTGTAAGCAGTCCAATTCGAATATTTTCCCCCCTAGACTAATTTTTGTGAGTTATGCTTGATACTTCTAAGTCTTATTGCGGACCATGAGTTGTTCTGTTTTTGGATTTAGCGTGCTATTTTGAAGAAAATTAAATTACTTTACTTTGCAAAATCATGCATCTGTCATGCCCAGCCAAAGAAGTATATTTTCTGCAGCAAGACTTGTCCTTGCTTTTCTTTAATTTTTAGCCATCATATTAGGGAGAGATATGTGAGCATGAATCTGACTATAGGCAAATATATTCGGTGAATCTTAGACTTTAATCCTCTAGTTTGCTCACAAAATTGGGAGCAACTACATAACGCTTATATAAACGTCTACGGCATCTTTTTAAGGTAAATGTTCCAGGTGAGTTTCTGGTCTAGGAAAATTATTCAAATAATTTACTTTAATAGAAAAGTCAAGTTGACTCTTTTCCAGTATGGGCATGCCAGGATTGTTCTCTTATCTTACTGACTAGATTATCTAGGATAGTTTTTGTGGATTTTCCAGCATAGTAAGCAAATTGCTTGGAATGGAGTGGTTTTCCTATAATAACACCACTACTGATAAGCATGTCTATTACCTTTTCCATTGATTTGAATAGATATGATTATGTGGGCATAGGATTTAGGCTCTACAGCAAGTCTTTTTGTCCACAGATCTAGAAGACTCATCCTTGGTAACACCAAGTAAATTTGAGGATTAAATTAAAACGTGACGTTCGCTGAAGGATTTAAAAATGACCATAAAAAATTATTTATGAAAACACCCAACAAGGACGTAAATGAATCGTAGAAAATACGCAACTTCTTTTATCCCACAATGAATCACTAACACCACAGGTGGCTAGAACAGAACAACTGTATTCATGTCGACATCTGTACATACATACATACATAGATCTTACATCACAGTCGGACTAACCTCTTCACTTTTAACATTTTAAGTAATTCTTTCCAACCGGATATAATTCAACTCCCACAGTGTGCGTCAGCTTCATTGGTCATTACAGATCGTTAAATATATTTCATAATTATCAACATAGCTATGTAATCGCGTACTCTGTAGGTCGTCCGTTCACCAAATCTTGCATTTCCGCCGGCACGAACATGTTCTGAGTTCTCGGATTGCTGTTATTGTTCGATTGTCCAAAGAAATGCGGGTATACTTGTGTTTGTACGTAGGCAGGCACTTAAAGTAACGTTAGGTATTGTTTTTCCGTTTCTTTTATAAATACGCGTCACTGTTTGCGATGTCTATTGTTCGGGATTTTATTGTTTATTTCGGATGTTAACTGTTTCAATTGTTTGTTCTCTTCATTTTCAATTAGAGCTTAATTGTTATTGAGTGAAGCCAGATTTATACCGTAGAGACATATATCTACTAGCTTGAACATTTTAGAACCCGTTTCGTCCACACCTACAACAAGATACCACCTTCCTCTTATTCTTTTCTTATTTTACCATACCAAGTTGTTTGAATATAAAAAAATCAATATGCCCATTCCGAGCATATCCAACCAAACATATGTAGGTATGCATATTGAAGATAACCGTGAGCAACATCTCGTAAGACGGTGGCCTTCCACTCAACCTGCGTTGTATGTATTCTTGTCACTTGTTTTGTTCTTTTTTACACGAGACAATCGTTAAGTTATTTTTACGATATCGTTTTGGTTTAAGTAAACTGTCACGGATTTTTACCACCCAACATCGTATCTTCGCCGGAATTTATTCTTCGCAAATAAATGCGCTTTATCATGTTTCGAGTTCTTCTGAAGAAGTGTCATTACCCTCTGCTGAACGTTGAGACAACTCAGCATATAGTCGAATACGCGACAGGAGCATTTTTCTCGCTTATATAAGAATCTAAGATCTGTTTGATATAATTTGCGTAATCTTCTTCTTCATAAGGATGTTCAATAAATTGGTAGAGCGCATCTTATGCGACACCGCTATTAAATTACGTGAATTACCGTTTGCCACACTCACGAGGAAGCAAAAGTTTTAAATAGACGCGGAAGCATGTTGTTTGACGAGCTTTTACATAAATTCCCGATGAAAGTTGATGTAATATGGAAATTTCTTCGTTGTATACGTAAACAAAACATAAATTTGTATATTTTGGTTTCAGATATATTTGCAAACATAATTATAAGGGGCATTTAGTATGAAAGAACTGATTTGGTATTAGGTAGAAAGTGTGCTAGATTGTAGTTATTTGCATTCCGTGTAGAAGTAGGTGTTGTTTCTTATTAGGGGTTCCAGTTTTTGGACCGAAGCAGAGCTGAAAATTCTTCGAAAATTGAAGGCTGTGCTAAGGTATGTAGGTAAAACTTTCCTATTGCCGAAGAGATCAAGGACTCGCTATGTAGTTTTAAAGAATGATGCATTGCATTTCTCTTCTGATGTCCCCAACCAATGACAATGTGCGGCAATGAAGACCTTGGTATATCAAACTTGTTGCAGGTAAGGACTACTTGAATAAAATACCAGGGTAGTTGTCGCATTGCTTGAGAGAAACCACAAAGGTTACATTCCAAAAAAACCTAAGATTTTGACAAAGAAGAGGTTAAAAGGTGTCTCAGTTTTGTTGCAAATGATGTGTGTATGAGGAATGGCATTGGGAATTTCCGGCACATACCGTGCAAATGAACTTTATAATTGGAATCTTCCAAGAAGAAAATATTCTAAAGATCTTAAGTTACGACCGAATAATTTAAAAGAAATACGACTCTTTATGCATTATTGCTAGAGGAGTCATAGACTTTGTAAATACACCTTCATTGAATATTCAAAATACTTCCAATTATGTATAAAATTGGTATTAACTCTGAAATGTCAATTCTTCGGAAAATGTGCTTGCAACTTAAATGGGGAATAACAAGAGTAGGGCGATGAGATTAGAACATGGCATAACTAGAATCTGAAGAGAAAACTCTAAGAAAGATCTAACCCTAACAAATGCAATGTATAGAAACCGGAATCACAAGTGGGAAGAGCTGAGGTAGGACGTGAATGATAACCTCTAAGAACTGGGCTACATCGCCATGCGCAAGGACAAAGACATCCAATTCAATCCTAGACTTCAAATTCTTCTTTCGAACAATATCAAATACGAAACATTGTTAATACGATGTTCCTTATCCATTAGGAACAAATTGTGCTAGAGAAGGATGAGCTAAAGAACGACATCAGCAAAGAGTCAAGAGCAGCAAATTCACCCAGTGGAATATCAGATGGAGACTCAAACTCAACGAGTCCAAGTGCGTGGCAATGAGATTCACGACTTCCCCACGATAACATCTTTGTCGGCGATTTCAGGCTCACATGGAGCTATTTGGCCGTTATCCTGGATCAACGTCTAACATTTGGGCCAGATACCAAACAGACGGTGTCTCATTTCGTTGCGGCAAGATCGCTCGTTGCACCGCTCCTCTGTCGCAGAAGCCGGTTGTCCAGCCTGGTTCAGCATGACAAAGTCCCATCTAAACAAATTGGAGGTTGTGCAAAATAAAACAGTGAGTGAGTGATATCAGGAGCCCCCTGGTTTGACAGAACTCAGCAGCTCCGCAAGGACCTGGACGCCCCCACACTCAAGGAGTATGTTCGAACATTGGCTACCAAAACCCGGTATAAGGCTGAACCTCTGCCAATCCCCTTGTCAGTTACCTAACAGAGCTGGATTCAGACAGGCCACCGCCCAAACTTTAAATTAACAGAGTCCTTGCACTCGAGTTGACCCATCGCCAATCCTATGGGAGTGTCGTACGCAGAATGATACATGACGAGAAGCCGTTCTCAACATTTACATAATCAGAACCTCATAGCCCACAGCTCGTCAGGGCCTCTAAGAAACAAAAAGGTCTATGGACTATGTCCGCCCTTGGCAAGTGAACAGATGGATCATTGGTCATTGGAAGAGCGTCTGGAGCAGATGGTATGCATGTAGTCGTGGCAAATACTTCTGAACATGTACAATCGCTGTCTTATTAAAGGAGTTGTCTATAAGAAATTGAAGATTCAAGCACTAGTTCTAATTGGTAAAGGCAAGGGCAACCCAACAACAGATTGGCACGCAGACCACTTGGAACGCGTTTGAAGAACAGCATTGACCACGCAGTAGGCCTGTCCATCAGATAGCATGGCTTCAAGAAGAGCCATCATTGTGTTCCCAGAAAACCATCTGGTAAAAGCATTAATTGTTCAGGCTGGTATGTATAATAATATCAACAAATGTTTGAAAATGAATAGATTTAGTAATTGATTATTTAATTTAGAATTATTTGACAGATGACAGCTGCCGGAATTAAAGAATATGTTCTTTATAACCTCCACAAAGCAAAGCTGAATAACAATGAAATTTAAACGAATGCATCTTATGTATTATCTCTATTTAAAACTCCAATTGCTTTGTTTCCATTTCTCGTAGTCTAAACGCATTTCTCCTCTTTTTGTACGGTATTTAACTTATTTATATAGGTACCTATAATAGTTCTTTGAATCTTAATATGAATTTAATAATCGTTAATGATACCTAACGACACAATTTTTCAGTATTACTGAATGACGTTTTAAAACAAGTTTGTTGTAACAAAAATCGTTGCTGTAAAACGTAAACTACGATAATGACTCGATTTACAACAACAAGGGCTAGGTTTGTATCTGTACCCACCACATATTTCTTTGTTTACTTCGAAGACCACGTTATAAAATTGCACGCTTAATGTGTTGCATTTAAGGGAATTTCCCCACTAAGAAAAAAACAAATTAGGTACTTTAAATTGACATCGTGTATAAAATTTTCCAATGATATCTATTTTTAACCAAAAAAAACCGTAGAAGTTGTATCATCCGTGACTAATAAAATTCTTATGTTAATATCCCCGTTTATTTACCAAACGCAGACACAGTTAACGTACAACATCGCATACGAAATTCTCACTTCTTTCACCATAAAGCATAAGCTTTGGACAGATTGTATCACGTCAATAGATTTCGATTACATAATATTCTCTTTCTATTACTGCGACGGTAATGCGTAATAACCAAGTACGCAACGAGAAGTAATATTACTACTAACAATAAGCAGCCTACATATATACGCTACTCGTTTAGATTAGGCTGGGACGCACTGTTACAGAATTTTGGGAGTAAGACTTTAGGAGCAGTCCTTTTATTAAACGATATATAAGTAATAATATTTCATTCAGTACAACATGTATACACCTATATAATATAATGATAAAAGTAAATAAGAGACCATTCGCCTAAGGCGTGACCTTTCGATTTCTCGTTCACTTCACGTTCACTTTTAAAATCGACCAAGGTTGTTCTTCGGACGAAACAAGCGCTCCGTTATTTCAAAGCCGGTTTGGCATATAACTTAACGATGCCATTGTTCAGTGGTTGTTGCGCTTTGCAAGTCATATTTCGTATTCAGGTGTAAGCGTATGCGTATCATTGGGATGCAATCCAAAAATATGTTTTTTTTTATTCCAATAAAAGTTAAGTATAAAATAAGGACGATAAGGATCAGCTTGTAAAGAAAGTATGGAACGCCTTGAATTCTTGATGACCACACAATTTATTCAGGACATGACAGAGAAAATACGATTTATCAGAAGGTACCAGGTGTGCAATTTCAACTGAATAAGATTGGTTGCATTAAAATGACTCCAAATCTAGAGAACGATATCTGCCACAGAAGAAGGCCTTAAGCAGATCGAAGTTGAAGTTATGTTTTCTCGAACCCAAAACCCTACCAATGGAAATTGTGGAAAAGATAAAAGTGCCAAGCAAAAAAGTCTAAACTATCGCATAATTCTAACGACTTAACAATGGCATTACTCCCGCTAAGACATTTCTTCATCTTTACTGGTTTTATGTTACTTTTAATTAAATATAGATACATATTCTATAATCTTAATTTAAAGAAAAGTTTCAATACAATCATAAATCATGGGGTTCTCATATGTCAAGCATTTATCAACGAAATATTCGTTATCTACTGGATATACAAAATTCATTGATGGCATGACGTGGTCGATAAAGTTATAGGTACATACTATAAGAAAAGCTTGGCTAGAAGTGAAAAAAAATATTTCTTATAGATAGCAGTGACTAGTTAACCAATATTCTCTGTCAAGAACTTATCTTAAACTGAAGAAAATGGGCATTAGTCAATTAATTTAGTCAGTTAGTTAATATAGTCTACCCAACGAAGCGCGAGCCTGCAAGCAGCACAGTCGGTTAGTCGTGTACATTCCCAGACAAAAATTAGGCGCCCCAATATTTAAGTTGCCTTCTAACTTTTCCCTGCGCCAGTTTCCAGTAACAAGTATTACATTTGTGTACGTTTTTAATGTTTAAAACTATAAAAAATGAGCACAAAGTGGAAGTAGAATCTTCTTTTGAAAGCACTGTCAGCAGCGTATCGGATGCACACAAATTTTGTCTCCTAGCTATCCATTTTCTAACCCATTTTCGGCCTTTCCTTCTATGTTCTCTTTTTCTTTGAAAATTCATTTCGTCAACCATAACTGTTACAGCTATTTTAGAGGCTCGTTGAATAATCTCATATGATACCTATGCTTCTTAGACCACTACAAAGAGAAACTAAAACTGGCGAGAACAAGTAACTACATAAAACGGGACTGTACACAGCTCTCAAGCATGAAAACTCAAAGCTAGGGTGGGTGCATAGCAAGACGTCGGTAAGTTAGTTCGCACAGTTTCCTAGTCAGATCCTCTTGGTGGCAGTATAAGTAACTGAAAATTTGCTCTGCCAGCCTACGTCATTTGAAATTGATTTAATTTGGTAGCACTGTAATATTGCCTACATTGACTACGTAACTTCAAAGCTATTATCATGTACACTCTGTTTTTTAATAAGGGGAGTGCCAGGGGTTGTTGCCGGTCATGTTTACACTGCCAAAATTTCATATTTTAGCGACGCCATATTGTAGACACTGATTGAGTAAATACATATTTCGTTAAATATTTTTCTATTATATCTTTGTGTTTCTACTACGTTTAAACAAAAAAATCAGTTTTTGGATCCACGGCCTAATACAAGTGGACTCCAAGGAAACGTGCTATTTTTTGGAGCGTAGACATTTGTACAGGAAAAACAAGTTATACTGAAATACACTGCTCCAAGAAATTAACGCACCATGTAGTAAACGATAGTGAATTCGTTGCAGGTCGGCTGATGACAAGTTCTCTTTAACGACGAATCCAGATTTTGTCTTTATAACTGTGATAGACGTGTTCGTATGTACAAACAACCAAATGAACGATATGCTCAGTGCACCATTCTGAATACCGCATTATTTGGCAGAGGTTCTGTAATGGTCTAGGGAGCCATATCTTTAACAGTGTGTACGGATTTAGTAGTTTTAAATAATGGGAATCTGAATGCTGATCGGTACATATTGGACATCCTCCAAGACTATGTTGTGCCATTCGCGCCTTATAATGGACCATTTTTTTTTTAATAAAAGATAATGCGCGACCGCACAGCGCTCGCATAGTTCAAAATTATATTGAGGCTGTTGGAATCAACACCACGAACTGGCCAGCAAGAAGTCCAAATCTCAATCCAATACAGCATGTCTGTGACATGCTTAGTAGACGCCTAGAAGGTTATCCTAACCCTGCCAAATACCTGGAAAAGGTGGGGCGCTGCTTTGTTGAAATATGGGATGGATTGGAACAGAATGACATAAGCTCGCTTATTTTGAGTTTGAGTCACTGGTGTGAAGCCATTATTAGAAGCAGAGGAGAAAATACGCGTAAGTAAGGTGTTTTTATAAAAATTTCGCTAATTAAGATTTTCGAATGTTTCCATTTTTCATTGATTTTCACTGTCGTTTAATTTGTAAAGGCTAACTTAGTAAGACATTATTAAGTTGAGTATTAATGGTTGTTGGTGATCGAAGAATTGAATATACTTTTCTATCCCGTCATATACTATTGTTTTCTAAAGAATTTCTTAGTGGTGCGTTATTAGAGCAGTTTATACAAGAAAATACTAATTCTACCATTAAAAAAAACAGATAACACTGCAAATTTCAAACACTTTAGGCAACATACATAAATATTCATAGATATGTAGATTTATATTTAACAATAATAATAGGTGTTTCGAGGACTAGTCTTTACCATATTATTGGTGAATATAAAGCTAGAGGACTAATTTCACCACCATTAAAATGCGTTGGAAGAAAGGTGCTGCTACCTACAGTTGATGATAGTATTAAATACATGATAAGACGAATCATACTTTGCGTTTTTTACGATGGAGAACTTCCTACATTAAACAAAATCTTAAAGAAATAAGGGAAGAACTAAATATACCTCCCATGAGTCGTTCAATCTTGTATAAATTAATGAAGATGCTTAATTTTAAGTAGTTTGGATACTAATTATTTAAGTGTTTTATATCATACAGAGTTTGTATCTACAGATATTTAAAACATAATCGTATAAAAGTTTACTGCACGAAGGTGATGACATTGTTTTGTGGAGACGAAACTATTTATCTTCAAAATCAAAATATAGAAATGAGCAACGCCCAATCTATTATTTAGACGAAATATGGCTGATTAAGGGCACACAAGAGCAAACGGGTGAGTAGATGTTAATGTTAGAACACGCAAACAAGCATTTACAAATGGTGTAACTACTAGTCTTAAAAATCCTGCTAGCAAAAAAAGACGCTTAATTATTTTACATATTGGTTCTAAAAACGGTTTTGTCAACGATGGGGTACTGCTTTTTGAAGGAAGAAGAACAGTCGATTACCACGATAAAATGGATGCAAATGTTTTTGACGAGTGGTTCAATTATATTTTGAAGAAATTACCTGATAATAGTGTTATTGTAGTGGATAACGCATCTTACAATAGCAGAAAAAAAGGAAAAAAATATCAACAACTTTAACACGAAAGCGGAAATGCAAGAATGGTTACTTCAAAAACAAATACCGTCTGGTCCCTCCATGATACGATTAGAGTTGTTGGAAATAATAAATCATCACAAAGAAGGTTACAATGTATACGAAGTGGACGAAATGGCAAAACAAAGTAATAAAATTGTACTCCTATTGAATTAGTTTAGGCACAAATAAAAAATGAAGTAGCTCCAAAAAATAAAAGCTTCAAATTGGCTGAAATGTGAACAAAATGTGTATAACTTGTGATTAAAGTAGTTATGTTTGAACGAACACAGTTTTATCATTAAATTATTCGCGGCCAATAAACCTTTGCGTTGTATCTTTCCAAAGATCTTCTAACATGTGCTTTGTATCATGTAGTATACAAATTGCAAATTGATAGCTGCTGACAATGACAAGAGCCAATGTCTTCTATAAACTTCAACTTTTTCGAATTGCTCTGGTGACATGTCACTAAAGAATGGCCCCGTTCATCAGATAAAGCCGCAGCGTAGCTGCTACAGAGCAGTGTACTATGATTGGTTGAAGTTTAAATTTTTACCAATCCTAGTACACATAGTGCTTTGCAGCAGCTACGTAACGGTTTTATCAGATGAAGATGCTATTTGTAGCTATCCATTCAGTATCTTCAGTGCCAACGAAGGAACCACATATGTATGTATGTGTACATACATATTTGTCACACCATTTCTACGTATCTAAAAGCTTAATTTCTCAAAGGTTACTCTTACAATTAAGTAGTGATCAAATATAGTATGACTACCTGTAAATTGTAAAACTGTTGCAATTTCAGTTATCCGGGATTTTATTATATCCTTTGTGAGTCAAGATACCGCATCTGACTGATTATTACACGTATTTCGCATTGATGCAAGTCGCAATTTTTTTTCTAGTGTGTATGGCATGTGAATAATTCCGACGTGGAGAGTTTACACAATGAAAAAACTCATTTTTAGTGAATTGTGATTGCACAAAAAATAATAAAATAAAATTATATTATTATTAGGCGGATTGTATTTTGTAACATCTAATTAATTAGCACGTTTGCGTTAAACATAATTCTGTTCTTTCATAGCGGAAGTATTCGCTCCTTATAACTTAAACTTTGTGTGGGTATAAGTTGGAAGATAAAGGAAAAGTATGTGTGGACTATAAATAGCACTAACAGAGTATAACATCGCATTTTAAATATACAGGTGCTACGGTACTTTATAATAATTATGGGTTCGTTTAGAACCGGTTTAGTATCGTGTTATCGTGTATTAAAATTTCGTATGACACAAATTGCGGTTGCGACCCCATATTTTTAAATCAGCATAAGATAATGATTAACAATTAAGGCAATCCTAGAAGAATCTAATTAATTGACTAACTCGTGAAAGTTACTACAGAATACATCACAATCGAAGTAGTAATTTCGTTAAGAATTCCAAAATTACAATTCCTCGTTTGACATATATGGAAAGTAATGAAGAACAAACGTGTTCCACTTTCTTGTTTGAAAACTATTCAATAATGCCGTCTAACAATTTTAATGAGATAGCTCATTTAATCTGCTTAATTAGTTTAATGAAAGACCTCCAAGAGAATGCAATAAATAAAGAGAACGTTACTATTTCAAAAAGGGTTCAAAAAGGTTCTTAAGCAGTTAGTAGATATCTTAACAACTGCACCCCGTAATGAACTAGGGTTTCTACCTCCTAGATCTATGTTATACACATACTTTTTGACAATCTTCCAGTCTTTATTCAGTAGGTCTCTAGTAAATGCAGGCCTCTGTTTCTTTAAAAACTCTTTTGCCTGTATCTGTCCTGATAATTTTTGTTGCCATTTCTTTGACTTGAATAAATAGATTAGTTTTAAGAAAACGTTTTGACGAAGATTGTTATTTCCCAAAATGGTCTAATCTAGTTACTGCTGGGCTAGGAAAGATGCTCATTTGTTAGTTACTATGGTGACATGTAACATGTCATACAAGATTGAAATACAAAAGGCTATATATAATTTAGTTGGATCTGGAGTACCCAAATGCGATAAGTCCTATGCTAACTTTGGTGGCCAGTTACACAGAAGCAAGCAATTACAAAATCTCGCAAAAGATTTAAAGGTTGGCCTGACTGCCTATTACAGGTGCCGCAAAAAGCAAGCCCCAACAGGTGCTATGGAGACCATGCTAACCCTGTCCCCCTCCCTCCTGGACATTTACATAAAGGGGAGGCAAATGTTACTAGAATACTTCGAGATATGCCAGAATAACCACGAAGATTACAAAGCCTATCTTTGATACAATAATTCCCAAACTTTCCTTTGAGAAATGTTCAAGGTTTTCCTAGGTGTCCCGTATAGGCTATTAAGCCTACTAAAGGTACTACTAACCTGGTCACGCACTAGGCACGGAATAATAGAATAGGCCATAGGCCGAGGTGTTAAGGAGATGATGCAAAAACCTGATACGTACCCAGTATTTAAATCAAATCAAAACCTAAATGCGAGATTGTTGACATTTTTCGAGATCAATGTATTGGACTGCCAACCATTCACCGCACAATTAAGGACTGTGGAGAAGGTTTGCCATGCTTCAATTTACCGAAAAGTGGACGTCCTCCAGTTTTGACCCCACATAAAGTAAACAGGCTCATCCAATCGGCTCAAGACAGATTAGGTCGTAGATTTGGAATTGCGGATAGGACTGTTGGTAAAACTTTGACTAAAAGTGGATTAGATCGATATATATATATCGTAAAAAGAGGAAATGTCCCAAATACACCACATCCCAACTAGAGAGAATCTCCAGAAGCTACCGAACATTAAGGTGTCAACATTTTATTGGCAACAGAGTTACTGTTTTAGATGATGAGAAATATTTACATTATCCAATTCGGAAATGAAGGATAACGATGGTTTTTACACCTACAATATCGCAAATTGCCCTAAAACCGTAAAATTCAAACCAAAAGCGAAATTTGCCGACAAGATTATGGTCTGGTGCACTATTTTTCAAGCAGGAATTTCAAGACCTTACGTTAGAAGAGTTAAAGGTAGAGATGTTGATGCAAACGTCTGACTTCATGCCATTATGCTAGAATCACTCAGAACTGGTTAACGGAAGATAATAAGAATTATGTACCTAAGGAAGGCAATCTCCCAACGTACTCTAGAGGCGCCCATTGAGGAGTTTTTGAGGAGTGCTGATAGTCTACTGAAGCGGACAGTTGAAATGATAGCAGATGTTGAGGAACGAATTACTCAAGAGGTTTTACTAATTGATCATGTAACCAGACTTAATTACTGTCAGTGGTTCTTAACTGCGATTAAAAACGATGACGTTCTTGACAAATCCTTCTGGTCCGATGAAGCATGGTTTCATTTATCAAGATTACCTATACATAAATAAATAAACAATGCCCATTTGGTCTAGTGAAAATCCACATGAAATTCTTGAAATACCAAATAATTCATTCACAAACAATAGACGTTTGACTGCTGTTTTCGTAAACAGATCATTGGATATAAAATAATCACCAACATCCTATTTCAGCTGTATTGCACCATTAAGTTGGTTCAAGTGAATTTTGATCGGTTTGAACACAATTTTCTTGCGAGGTAGTTTCACTACAATGATGTGGAATATGCTTTGGGTAGTGGCATCTAACTACTTAAAATTTTTTATAAAACACATTCCAATTACACATCAATAAATGAATTGGCAAAATGGTTTCAATTTAGCAAAATTACCTCCCAACGAAGTGGTCTTCAAATTGATAAAAATTCTATTAAACCAACTTTGTAGGACAATACAGCAGAAAGAGAGCATGCTGGTGAAAATTCTCACCAATCGAGAAGAGTTTGTCTAAAAATTTTCAATAATCCTGTGAAGAAGAAGTATGACCTAATCATCCAATGAAAGGTTATTCCCATTCTTCAAGCTACACCTCTCAGATCTTGTTGTGTCAACTCAAATTGTCTCTCTCTTTTTAGAATGCCAGCTGATAGTTCTTTTGAGTAAGAAACTTTATGATAAAAGTTGGTAAGCCCAAAATAAATCACTCGATTTTTTTCTCTCTTATGTTCTCTAGATACGTTATAAGTTACAACAATCACTACTTTTTTTGATATAATTCCGAACGTAAATCGTTATTAAGAATATAACTTACATAATATGGAAAGCAATAAGCTCTTAGTCAGTCATGTATTTAGTATATTTCATAAGTGGTGGTGATTGTACAGTAGTAAATACTTATTACAATTACTTAATTATCCACTCTATCGACTTCAATTTAAAATCATTTAGATCTATGCACCCATTTCGAAGTAAAAGTAGAATAAATATAATTAATTACAAGTCTAGTTTTTGTATATTTTGGCTTGCGCAAATTGGTTTAGATGATTTAAAACTTTTGCAGTATAGTTTATTCACCTTAAAAAAACATATCCAATCAAATACGTTTGAGTTATAAGATGCAAATGAGTAGTTATAAATACATCCTTGACATTTAGTTCAAGATCTGATCCAACTGGTTGTGATTATAGACATGTATTATTCAAACAATACTATGCATAATTTTAATATTTTTCGAAGAAACTTAACCTAAAATTAAATTAGTAATTTTTGAAAATATACATACATACTCTTTTCTTTATTCAATACAAATAACTAACAATAACACTCCTTTACAATTATAATGTATGTATATGTAAATAACCTTGGAAACTCACAGATCTTGTGCAGCACAAGAAAAGTAAAATTAATTCTCCGAGGTGTGTCAAATATTTTCTTCGTTGTGCAAGGAACGAGTATGTCAAGTTAAAGGAAAGAACTATACATATTGTCAGCAACAGCGGAGACGCATTTCATAAGTTAATAACTTCAATTCCAAGCTGGAGAATTATCTTTAGTCAAATTATAGTTTTTGAAACTAGGTTAATTGGTTGTTCTACTTCCCACAACTATTATATTCTAATATAGGATGTATGTATGTGTAACAAAGTTAGTGCTTTATGTTTAATATTATTTTGATCTTCTTTATTTGTCATTATATTTTTGTTAATTTATTTATTATTATAATTATTAGTTATTTGGTAAAAATATTTAAAAAAAAATCGGAAAAATTAAGTGAGATTAAAAGATCATATATGCAAAGAGTTGAGTAACATTCTTTGACAATACTATAGGTACATTTACAATACGCCCAAGGAAGGAATTGTCTTCATGGGGCTAGCCGTGTTTGTATATAGTTCACCAATGCATTCTAGCTTCAGTCTAGCTTGCCACTGGTAGTAGCATAAAATGTACTGCAACGTCTTCTCTCTTCCGTTTGACAGAGGTTTGCTCGTATGTTGCACAACTAACTTGAATGTTCTCTTGCTCTTATTCAGTAGTATTTAACGCCAGTATAAAGATTGTATGTATATCCAGCATTGGTTGCATTTACACCAAACAAATTTCTTACCCAAAGTTTAAAAATTAGATTTGCTCAGCTTATTAATGTTTCTGCAGTGTAAACTTGTTATTGATGCAATGATAATTAGTACAAAAAAATAATATCTTAAATAACTCTAGAGAGACAACATTTAGCTATAGGGAAAGCTGAAGAGAACTGACGTATTTATGGATGTAGATTATAAATATGCCAAAAAAATTACACCATTCTATTTAAAATAACGAAGTTTACATCGATTTCCGGTCAACCGGAAGTGATATTTCAGTTAAAATATATCTCCATAATAGCTGAAGTTGAACATATAACGGCACCAAAATATCGAATAGAAAGAAATATTAGAACACCATAAAATTTTAATAAACCATTTACGCAAAATATCCTGTAGAAATAGGTACCATACGATCATTTAAATTATTAGCAAGCCATGAAATTACTTCTTGAAGCTATTATGTTGGTATGTTCTAACAAATGAAACACGTTTTCCTGATCGAATCATACTTTAGAAATGGTGGAAACTAGCAAATGGAGGATGATATTCCGTAAAACAGAGTCTGTTTCCCGAAAACCAGGTGCTGATAGTCTACTGAAGCTGAAGTTGAAATGATAGCAGATGTTGAGAAACGAATTACTCAATCACCTAAGAAATCGATTCGTAAGCTTTGAGAACAAACATAATTGTCATGTGGAAGGACCTGCCAGAGAATCCGTAAAAAAGATCTACAAAAATGTCCCTCCCAATTTCATTGGCTGCAAGAGCTCTTCCCAATTGATCATGTAACCAGCTTTAATTACTGTCAGTGGCTCTTAACTGCGATTAAAAATGATGATGTTCTTGACAAATCCTTCTGGTCCGATGAAGCATGGTTTCATTTGTCAAGATTACCTATACATAAATAAATAAACAATGCCCATTTGGTCTAGTGAAAATCCACATGAAATTCTTGAAATACCAAATAATTCATCCACAAACAATAGACGTTTGACTGCTGTTTTTCGTAAACGGATCATTGGATATAGCAGATATTGAGGAACGAGTAACTCAATCACCAGCGACATCGACTTGTAAGTTCTCACAACAAACACAACTGTCATATGGGAGGACCTGCCAGAGAATCTTTAAAAAATATCTACAAAAATTTCCATACTAATTTCATTGCAGAGCTTTTACCAATCAATCACGTAAGGAGACTTAATTATTACCAATGGTTCTTGGGTACGATTAATACGGATGACATTTTTGACAAATCCTTCTGGTTCGATGAAGCATAGTTTTGTTTATCAGGATATGTAAATAAGCAAATAATGTGCATTTGGTCTAGTGAAAATCCACATAAAATTCTTGAAATACCAAAAAAATATAATATAATCAGCAGTAGACTTTCCGCCACGATTATACTGAAGCTATCCGAAATGTCTGATAGGAAATGACACCACATAATTTAAGGAATACCTTCAATAACATGATACAAAGACTGGCTTTATGTTATAGGTATAGAAAATAAAGGGAGCTTACTTTGAACATTGTTTTATTTTTTCAACTGTATGTATGTAGGTGCCTAGTTCAGTATAATCTAACCTGCATCACAGACACGCCGTAAGATATCTTACCTTATACTACCTACTATCTAACTTCAGTTTAAAGAAGAAAAACGTTATTACCTTGTAGAGGGCAGAAATATTTGATCATATTGTATATCTTTAAATTTTTAACCAATTTTAGTTAAAACACATGTTTAGTTTCAATAAGGAGTACGAAACTTTCCAGTGTTCCTCAATTTGCAACGAAATTATCAAATTTAATAAGAGACTTCAACGTTGGGGTCAGCGCGTAACCCTAGATTTTCCTCAATAAATTTCGAAATAAGTAAGTGATTTTCCCACTATTTAAATTTAAATTTAGAAAATACATACCTTGACTATCAACATGTAGTACAGATATTCCAAGTAATATTCCTATTTTGAGTACCCACGAAGTATCTTTCGTCCAGTCCATTCTTATGGTTTAAATTTTTGCGCAAATCAATTTAAAACACTACACTTAGTACCTATATAAAAACACATTAGTTGCAGGAGTATTGTCTCTCAAATTATCACCTGTATATTATCATTACACATATCATTAAAAAATCATCATTTTCGCTTTTCATAATCACAAATCTCACTTCTTTTTTTCAATGTTTTTTTACGCGAAACATACAAATCTACCAGCTGAGGTGTTGAAGTTATTTCTGGTGCGGTGTCGCAACTATACGCTATCTAATCCAATAACGTTATAGTAGACTGCCGATGGCCACGGCATGCTTTAGAAAGTGAAAACTCTTACATGAGAAGGAACGTTACGAACGGTCTTATGTCCACCAGTTAACTGCGGAACGTGCAAACACCTTGTCTGAAAGAACGGTGTGTACAGGCGTATTGAGGCGGTCGTGAACTGAGTATTGCGTTGGAGCTGGGATATTGCGGAGGTCCCTCTGCAATACATACATACATGCAGATATTCCGTGTTCGCGGCTTGCCGTTCTTGTCGTTGCGAAAGAATTGTCGAATTGTAAAAACTAACACAGAGTACCGTGATGTAGATATACCCCTACGCTCCTAATATAATATCGTGGATATGCGAACTGTAAATGCCTACTGGGTAGCCCACGCCGTACAAACGGTTTCCTAATTGTTTATGAGTCTGCAGTTTTTGTTTTTTGAATATATTTACTTACTTGATTTTATGACCTCCAGTTTGTTGAGTATTGCGGTAGATATTTTTATGAGTTGTCATCGCCTGGTTAAGTTATTTTGTTCAGGTTAGTTATATATTCCTTTGTTGCTTGTTCTTGCAGATTTACTTACTTGATCGGAGTTAAATTGTATTACCACGCGACCAATCTGCTATGTAATTTATAGGAGGCCTGCAATGGGAACATTGTGTTCACGATTTTTTTGATGCAGACTTGGAAAATTGTGTCTGTTTCTCTCGATTGCTCTCTATTCTTTTTTAATAATTTTTTTCCAATCTCTCTACTGTACCACGGTACAGACCTGATGCAGTCCTATGGTTCTTAGGGCATTCCAGATATTTTTTGTGAAGGATATTATTTCTGGTCTTAAGTTTGTCGGCTGTTTTATAGAGATGATCTCTTAGGGTGAGTGATCTATCGAATGTCCCACCATGGAGATTTGTATTCTGAGACACCAAAGCTATGCCATCTGCGTAAACAATTTCGGCTACTTCGTCCATTCAAGTGGACCTCAGCAACTCTATTAAACAGTACCTATATTGTGATGGGAAGCGTTTTAGAGTTGGTGTACATCTGGCTTTATTCTGTTAAGCACCAACCATTCGAATAATTTGTAACATGCACTGAGACCTGTAGTAATCTTCTGAGTTTAATCCCTCTTTGTTTTAAAATACTCCGGAAGGACACTGTCAAGTTCATCTATATCTTTAGCAGCTACAATACAATCATCAAATTATATTCCTATGTTTAAATCACCAAATATTTTCTCATTAAACCTTTGAAACACTTCTGGTGCAACACTTAGACCAAATGGTAATCTTTTGAACCTAAATTTTCCAATTGGAGTTATAAATGTACTTCGGTAATCTAATTCTATGTGGTAAAGAGCTTCCTTCATATCTAGTACACTAAAAATTTGTTTTTCTTGTAATTTTAAAGCTAGTGAAGGGTGGCCGAAAAATAAAAAATCTATAACAGAAAAACAAATACAAAGCTATTGGAAATTACGAAATGGGATTTCGTTTAAAGATGGGTTGTTACTCTTAAATGAGAACATTATTGTACCCACTAATTTAAGAAACTTAATGCTACGAAAGTTACACAAAGTTCATTTTAGGATGGAGAAGACCAAAGCTAGAGCGAGGAGAATATTTTATTGGCCCAGAATGACCACGGACATTGAGAAGTATATTGAAGAATGTCCTATTTGCCTGAAGTACAGTAGAGCAAACTTGAAAGAACCACTAATTCCTCATGAACGTCCAAATATTCCTTTTGCCAAAATTGGAAGTGATGTCTTAGAATACAGATGTAAGTCTTATCTTGTGGTTGTAGACTATTATAGTAACTGCAGTTAGTACCAATGGAATCAAAAACAGCCGGCGACATAGTAAAACAATTAAAGATTATTTGTAGCAAATTTGGCGTGCCACACACATTAGTCTCAGACATTATGCCGTATAGCAGTTATGAATTCAAGAAATTTGCAAAGGAATGGAACTTCAATATTTGTACATTAAGTCCTAGATATCTCAAGTGTAATGGATTAGCTGAGAGAGCTGTAGGCATATGCAAGGGTATGCTGAGGACATGTCATGAAGCTGGTGTTGACATAGTATTAGCACTGTTAGAATACAGAACTACGCCAGTAAAAGAGTTAAAAGTCTCACCGTCTGAATTATTAAACAACAGAATTTTAAGGACTGCTATACCTACCAATGAAAATTTATTGAAGATCAAAGAACAAATGAATGTTGAGATAGGATTAGAAGAAGTCAAGTCACGACAAAAAGAATACTACAACAAAGTGGCGAAAGAAAGAAAGGAATTCGAGTCAGGAGATCCTGTGGCATTACGAGAGGGCAAAATATGGAGTCCAGGAAAGATAATAGAAAAGCACAACACTCCAAGATCATACATAGTTAAGGACGAGTCAGGGAGAGTATTAAGAAGGAATTCTTCACATTTAAAAAAGACAAACATACCATTTGTAGAACAAAAACGTGATGTAGAAATAGAAGAACCGCCTCAAAATAACAACTCAAAGAACATACAAACCGAAAATGAGATTGAGTATGATTCAGTTAGTAGTCAAAATATAAATAAGACTAACGATCAAAATGTTGTTACAGAAAAAAGAAAAATTGTTAAACCCATTTGGTGTAAAGACTATTTTATGTAATGTTTAGGTAGAATGTGCCTACATATGTCTTAAAAGGGAAGGATGTCATGGTTGGTACTTAGGGTAGGTTGGTAAGATTGCAGTTGAATAAATAATAAGAAACTAGAATGTTGTGTATCACTTGAGTTCACATAAGTGAAATACAAGACAGACACCATCTGGGCCAGCCGCCTTTCCCATCTTCAATTCTTTTCAAAACAGATGGTGATCTCAAATAGCATGGAGTCTTTGGAAATGATGTGTGGAATGTTTACTTGTCTTTTCTTTCTTAATTCCGGCTGTCCTTCTTAAGAGCCACTAACAAAAAATTAAATTAGATTATTAAATTAAGGTGGCCATACCAATCTCTTTCACCTCAATTTTTTCAGATGTATTATTATCGTCGTTTGTTGTCATCTTTGACTAGAAACCTTGTCCTCACAATCAGTAGGTCTCTAGTAAATTCAGGATCCGGTTTGTAATAGGTTGTTGTGGTATAGACATGTAACTAACTTCAGACAGTACAGAACAAGTGTAATGGCTACTAATTGTAAGATGTACTTAATACAGGGTGTCCGCGAAATACAAACCATGCTTTTAAGGGATGATAGCTACAACGATTTAGAAACAAAAACATATAATACACCTTGGGTCTATCTGTAAGCGTAAACGAGAAAAAAAATTATTTCTCATGTCACAAACTTCGACGCATACTGTACACCGGCAACTGATCAGTGCAAGATTTACCGGACGATTACAGGCGTGTGTTCTTGAAAATGGGCAACACATCGAGCCTTTCCTGTAATACATTTTCTCCTGTCTCTCAAAAAAGTCCTTTTTAGGACCACCAATTTATCACAAATAAAAGAAAAGAACTCAATTTTGTAGTAGCCTTTACGAAAGAGCTTAAAGCGCCATAACATAATTGGAATAATTACACTGTTTTCGTTCAATGCGACTTTCCCTCAACTTAAATTTTCATTTACCGATCGGAGGCTGCTATTAAATACGCCCTTTTCACTCTAACTTCAACATAACATCGATTTTATTGTCATAACATTATTAAACAAAACGCAAAGGTACCTTTATTTTAAAACGTATGGCCATTGACTTCGTACGATACAAGTTCAAGGTCGTATAAACAGGTGATGCTTGGCTTGCATCTGCGCTTCTAATGAATACGAGTACAGTGTGGTGGAAGAGAAATGACACCACGCTTCAATTTCAAAGTATGAAATAATTCGTTTTCATCGTTGTTTTCAGTTATTTACAACCCTTAATTTTTGATATGGTTTTTTGGTTATAGAAGCAATATGGATGAGTTTTCTTGTACAGTTTGACCAAATAAGGTTTTTTAGAAATAATTTTTTTGTCGTTTACGCTTACAGATAGACCCAAGGTGTATTATATGTTTTTGTTTCTAAATCGTTGTAGCTATCATCCCTTAAAAGGATGCTTTGTATATCGCGGATAAGTACCAGTACCTATTAGAGTATTTATTAAATAAACAACATATGGCACTGTTTTTTTAAGAACCCTTTTAGCTGACCTTGTCGTGGTGATCTTTGCCATCCTTCTTTGGACATGTTATGTATCCATCCGTTGATGGAGTTGTAATATGAAATTTGGTAGTGCCGAACGAGAGGCTAACTTCCAGAAATGAGCTTGACGATCTTGTCTGGCCATATCGTCTACTGTTTCGTTTCCCTTCACGCCCTTGTGGCTGGGAACCCAATTTCCTTTCGAAAACCACCTCATTTAAGGCACTTAAGAAATCCCAACACAGCTTATTGAAAAGAAACTTTAACATTTCAGAGAAATCTAGTGGTAGGTTTTCAAAGAAAATCTCAGCGGTAATTGTATTGGTACCTGTCAGAAGAGAAGAAGAAAAAATATGCTTAACTCTTTTCTTTTTTTTCGTTCCCAACCATCTTTCTCATGCTGTCTTACTAGATAGTAGTCATCCATTCTTGAAAGGTGTTCGAACCAGCTGAGATTCTGTCTAGTTTTGACGTACCTTCTATTCTTCTCAATATTTTCATTTATGCGACCGTTATCTTGGACTTTAATTCAGATTTGATTCACAACCAAGGATTCACACTCATACATTATATCAAAGTGAGAATGAAGATGGTTTTATACATTTTGACTTTAGTCCTTTGCGAACCATCAATATTCATCTATATTTCTCCTTGTTGCTATAATTATGTCTAATTTGTTGAAATTTATCTTCATTCCAAAGGAGGTCCTTTATGAAACCTTCATACGTATGGAAAATGTGAAAACTTTCAATGCAAAATTCACTAAAATGGGTACTGAAAAATATCGGAGAAATCTCATAAGTAAAAACACATAGGTGTATCAGTAATCACATATAGATACATACATACAGCGAAGATAAACAACCGCAACATACCAAACTATTATTATGCGTGAAGAGAATGTGGTTGAAAAAGCATTTTCTTTTTTTTAAGCCGATTATTATAAGAAACAGCGCGAAAAACGTTTGCATGCGCATATTCACACGCAATCATTTAATACTTACAGCTAGACAATAATACCTTCTTGCATTCCGCTAAATAACTGTACTTCAAATGTCAGAAGGCGAAGCACTGGTACATTACTAACGTATTATATACTCTAACTAGCGTAAATATGGTAATTGATTCATTTGTAAATTTTTACAACTACACTAACATGTCGTCTGTGTAATGCAAAGCATTTTAGCATCAACTATAGCTACAAGGCGATGTTTATCAAGTTTCTACTTTGTATTTACAAGTTATAAATTCAACGAAATCGTACACAGATAATGGCATGCAATTGTAGAAGCGGAATGTTTCTCATGTTTGTAAACAAAAGCTCGGGTTTCTTTACATCTGTGGAAGTCTAACATTACATTACAACTGTGTTTTCGTTTTATCAAATCGAAATGTGCTTGAGAATGTATTGCGATTCCACCTTCGTAATTGCTTTTTGGAATTACTTAAACACGTATATACCACAATAAAAGGATTTGTGATACGAAGGTGTGCACGCAGAATATGTAGATGCAGATATATGTATACATCCATACATAAAGACATTGTATGTGTACGTAAGTGTCTAGATAAAGAGTTAAATTTATAAAACAGGTTTCGTGTGGGTGCTTAAATAATGTTTCACCTTCTTGTGGGATATCTTGCGCGGACTTCCCCAAATAACTTTATGCCGAATCAATCCTGACATTAACAGGTAAGACATTTCTTTCTTTTTCTAAAATTTCTGTTAGCATAAATGACAAAAAAAGTAATTGGCATGATTTAATAAGTCGCAGGGTTGTGGAAGATTCCATTCCTCCATAAATAATCTTCCTCAGACGTAGACACGTTAAAACATCTACATCATTTTGACAAATTGAACAACACGAGTGTCGTAGCCAACAGACATACGTTACGTGAATAAATTACAAGATTCCAGAATGTGTACATCTTTAGATACAGCCATGAACAAATACTGAGACTTCCCAAGGAACATAAATTCCTGTGTTGTGGTACCCGTATGACTGGCGGAGGACTAGCGATTGCAGGTTCTTTCTTGTTTGGTTGATGTAGAATTATGAATTCTTCGCGTACTGTTGCGACCGTGCAAGCTTGTCCGACGTGTTACAGGATTGTATTTTAGTTTCTTTTGAATTTGATATATGTATGTATTCGATTGCAATGTTCGTTCTATTTTATGAAAACCTTGTATATAGTAAAGCAGTCTTTTCTTCAATTATAACCACTTACCAAACTCTAGATATTTGTATTCATGTATCTTCTTTAAAAAATCCAATCTCGTTGCATTACAGATTTCAATTAAGTACTTTACTTCAAATAGAATTCCCTCATTTTTCTATAAATTTTTTAATTTTAATTTTTTTTT
>SMLS01062255.1:0-33750 GCA_004785975.1 Popillia japonica | reverse complement strand
GAAGATCGAAAGCTGGATGCAGAGACACGGTTTATCGCTAGCGTTAAATAAGACCGAAATAGTGATTCCCCACAAAGAAGCGAATCGAAACCACTGTACCCGTGAAGGTGGGGGTCGTAGAGGTCCTGACAAAACCGACGATCCGACCTTGGAATCACCATAAACTGCAAAGTGACGTTTTGGTCGCAAGTCCGACGCACTGCAGATAAAAGGGCTATGATGATGACAAACCTCTCCAGACTAATGGCCAATATAGCAGGACCTAGTGCTAACAAGCGATGGATACTCGTGGTAACCGTCCAATCCGTGTTGCTGTATAGTGCAGAGCTGTGGGCGGATACACTCAAAAAAAGAGAGCTACAGAAGAAGGCTCATTCAAGTACAAGGAAGAACTGCATTGTGGGTGGCCTCTGCATATCGCATACCGGTGAGGTTCCTGGCAAAGGAACGAAGAAGGCTATATTTTAGGAGAAAAACGGTGAAGCAAAATCGATTGTTAGTGAAGAAAGAGCACGAACCATAACAGAGTGGCAAACGACGTGGCAAGAAGAAGGCAGAGGGCGCTGGACTAATAGACTCATCCAACATCTTAAGCCTTGGATAGATAGGAAGCATGGGGAATGATTATTACTTGACCCAATTTGTAACAGGACACGGGTATTTTAGATCTTACCTATATAAAATGCGGAAAACAGACAGCGACGGATGTCTCTACTGCCCAAGCGAAACGGATGATGTCTTCCACACGTTTTTTGAATGTGACCGATGGGCACCACAGAAAATCATGCTTCAAAACGAGGTCGGACATCTAACACCGGACAACACTGTAGAGAAGATGCTGGGGAGCGAGGAAACGTGGACGGCTGTCTCGCGTTTTTACCAGGGGATTCTACGAGATAAGAAAGCAGATCTAGACCGAGAGATCATATTAGAGAATGAGGGAAGATTGACACAGAGCCAGCCTGATGTAATGTGAAAAACGGTCCCGGGTTGGTCTCTTGAGGTGTAAGGGGGTGTTTTAGTCGTAGCACGTTCTTTGGAACGGGAGCCCGACACAACGTGCGTAACGAGCATTTCACCTCCTCTTTTCTGAAAAAAAAAATGGATTGGTGATCGCTGATCGCTCCCAAAATCGCAATTTTTTTTCGCTACTTAAAATGGCGAGTGCTCACTAATCGCTCACTTATTATAGTGTCGTTCATAACATTAATCACTAATCGCTACGGAGCGCTCAGTTGTTATGAACGCAGCCAATAAGTTCGTATAAATTGAACAGTCCACTTAGAAAACGTTAGAGTTGGATTTGAAGAAATTGGTATCGTTTATCGCTGTAGAATCGTCTAGTTTTACTTTTTTTTGATAAACCGGGCTTGAATTTAGTTGTATGTTATATATTCATATATAGTTATATGTTCATTTATTCCGTCAATAAAGTTTTTGTACACCCTTAGATGACATACTGCTCCATACCATGACTAATGCAGGAAATTTTACTTTTCCTTTGAGACAGTCGGAATGAAATGCTTGGTGTTTTCTGGGGATAACACCACTTCTGCTGTCTCAACACAAACTTCGAACCTGACTCATCACTTCACTCTACTGCATCTCATTGTTGGAGAGTCCAATTCTTATGTTCTTTTGCCCATTTTATTCTATTTTTCTTTTGCTGTAATGTCAAAAGTAGCTTTTCCTCTGGTTGACCTGAAAGTTCAAATTTTAGTAAAGTCTGTTCGCACATTTTTATTCATTTAACCTACTTTGCAAGTTCCATATCGCTGTGTGTGGGCCTCTCTGTGACGCGTGGCTCTAGAAATTCGTCTTCCAACAGCTTCACTCCACAGAACACTCAACTCAAGATGACTCACACGACGGTTTTTTTTCATTAATTTTTCTCAATGCTCTGTACCAGTTTGAATTATCTTACTTTTTCCTACATTTCTAGCCTTTGGGGCTACTGAATTTGTAGTCTTATTAACTATATTTTTGGCACTGAAGCGGGATTAATTTCCAATGTAAATTTCCAATTTCAGAATTATATTTTCCAAAATAATAAGTGATCAAATTTTCTCGTCGATAACTTTTCCTCTGCCTATTTTAAATTAAGCAAATATCAACAATAGCCACCAAATGTATAAAATGCACTGACACTAACTGACAGTAGGCTAGTTATTTGACATAAATTAAATGTTTTCAATTTCTTCAGCTGAATAAGTATTGTTACGAAAACCTAATTTATTTAGATTTTGGAATAAATCGATTGTTAGTTATTCTGTTTTAATTAACATCAAAATGGAAAATATTTGGATATTAAAGATTGCAAATAATAAACCAAAAACAGATTTAGATAAAAAATCCAAATGCAATTTTTCCATCTAATAATCTAATCTGCATCAGATCATCATCATCAGACTTTGTTGTGTCGCGTTATTATTAGTGTTCCCAAAAGATTAAAATCGAAGTATGTATATTTATGTTTGAATTTTCGGATTCATGAACCCCAGTTGAAGTGGCGGATTCGCAAAAATGTCACGAAAAATAATTAAATTAGAAGCTCTAAGAGAATTGTTTCAGTAAAAATTAGTATCAAGAAGAAGCGACAGGAATTGATGACCAAAACGGCGTGATTTGGCTTTAGACGATTTTGTGGGAGGCTATCTCACTCTCTTAACAGTCCAATTTGTAATAAACGGCTAGCAAACTTGATTCAGTTCAAAAATTGTATGCGGTAAAGGATTGAAAGCATTGCTCCTGATTTATGCATAACTGCAATGAAATTACTTTAAAAGTTTACAGTTACTACACTACAAGAATTATACGTCATATACTGGGTGCGTTGAAAATTACATACATAGAGTCATAGGAAGTAAATAAAGCAATGTATACAGTAGAAGGAAAATACTTTTTCCAAACCGGTAGATCATAAAATTTTTGGTTGTCAGGAAACGTCGTATTTTTACCGATGTATAAAGTATTTATAACAACAGCTGCCTACTAGATATACCGATTATACGACAAAATTTTATTCTTAAATGAAAATAATATTTATTTATGTATGTATGCGGTTGCGCACATTGATACACGTAACTAAATAGCTTACATGTTACGCATTATTTGCAAATCAACCAAATTGCAACAGGATTAAGAATAAATGGGTAACTTGGAGAAAGCAGGAATGAATTGCATTTATTTTTCTGAAAATAATCTGATTATGAGATTAGCGATTTGTATTTTCCTTACATTAATTTTATGGAGTATTTTGTTTATAACGGTTTTTCTAACATGCATATTCTGTATTCTATATTTCTCATTAGTTTAGAAAAGAGTTCTTGTAATATCGCACAGTTGTAAGGTTGCAGTTGTAGTAGAATGAAAGAACATTTTTGGGAATAGAGTGCTGCAGACTCTTGTGATTATGCAAACTATGTGATTGGTATCGGTTACTTAGTAATTTAGCTTTGTTTTGTTCAGGATTTTCAGACCGAAACGCTGAAATTAACTAGGCACCACAACAAAACATAACAGATCAATAAAGTTGTTAGAACTAGCGGCAGTTTATACACATGTAGTATTGAGAAAAGTATTTCAAGTCTGGAAATTAACCTCACTTTGTGTTTTTTAAATTCTGAACGTATATACATAAGTGGAATGACCTAGAAAAGTTAATTTCTGTAACTTGTACCTCGTAGGTCAATACCTTATTGCATATCATATTCTACGAATTTGTGTGCTCCAATAACTTGTTCTGGTAACTTCCACTTTAGCGTCGTCTGGTGTTTGCTAGTCCCAAACACTTCCCTTAATCTTTCAATTTTTTCCCATAAGGCCGAATTCCCATGTAACTGTTCTACGTATACCTACTGTAGAGTTACTGTTATTTTTGCCATACTGATGTTTTAAATAAGTCGTGACGAATGTGGACGATATAATTTTTTGGTTACTGCTATTTTATAAATGTACTCTTTCTAATAAAATACCTGACACTAGAAGCGTAACATATGAAAACAACGGTATAAAGGGCACATGGTTATACATATACATATATACATATATACTTTAATTGTAACGTGTTTTTACAATATACTTTAGTTGAAAAAAGAAAACCAAAACTGGTTTTTAGCAATTGCAATAACTATTGTTGCTCGATATAATATCAACCAAGAACAGGCAACAAAGAAACGTACGGCATATAATATATACTTCCTAAACGTAAAACTTCTCATTCTCTTAGCGTTCTCACGTAATGAATACATTTCCACATCGTGGCCTGGTATCGTTGATCGCCCATTCCGTCACTAATGGGCTCTGCTCACGCGAGTACTTCTAATTGACTCGTGAAATCACCAACACCCCGCTGAAATATGCTTATTGTTTCTTAAATTATATTTCCAGCAAACCGGATCAATTTAAAGTGTTATATTACAAAATGCTCTATCGGGATACACGTAAACACATTATTGGCCGTACATAAAAACATTACAATTGCAATTTCAGATGCCTCTAACTAACAAAATGGTGTATTTTATGGGCTCTGCATAGGAGGTTGTACGCTTGTTTTGTAAATGTAAAGGAAAGGAGTTATTCTTGTAAGGTTACTGACTTAATATAAATTCAGGTAGATGTTATCGGGTTTTGATTAGTTTCAAAATTAATTTTTAACGATTTATAATTTTCTTACGTGAGACGGTTATATTGGTAAGTTTTTGAAATAAAATTTACGCGTGAATTTAATGATGTCCAATGTTGCCAATTTTGTACGTAGAAATTCAATTGCTGACTGACTGATACAACATCTTGATATTCAATCAAGGTTTTGATCAGAAGTTGAATGATGTCATACTCTGTTTTTAAATAGTCATGTTTACTCTGCCAAAATTTTGTATTTTAGCGACGCCATATTGTAGACAGAGCTGATTGAGTAAATACATGTTTCCTTAAATATTGTTCTATTATCTTATTGTGTTTCTACTACCTACGTTTAAACAAGAAAATCAATTTTTTAAAAACTATTTTCTTGTAAAAATGGACCCACAGCCTAAAACAGGTGGACTATGAACATCGCCTCCAAGAAAACGTGCTACTCTGGGGCGTGGACATTTGTATAGGAAAAGCAAGTTATACTGAACATATACAAGAAAATAGTAATCCTACAATAAAGAAAACACTGATAACACTGCAAATTTCAAACACTTTTGGTAACCTACATAAATAGCCATAAATAAGTATATTTATATTTAACTAATTTGATTACCATTAAAATGAGTTGGAAGAAAGGGGGCTGCTACCTACAGTTGACGATAGTATTAAATAAGAAGAATCATACATGGCTTTTTTACGATGGAGAACTTACATTAAACAAAATCTTAAAGAAAATTAGGAAGATCAAAATATACCTCCAATGAGTCATTCAACCTTGTATAAATTAATAAAGATGCTTAATTTTAAGTAAGTTTGGATACTAATTATTTAAGTGTTTTATATAATACAGAGTTTGTATTTGCAGATATTTAAATCGTAATCGTAAAAGTTTACTACTCGAAGGTGATGACATTGTTTTGTGGAAAAGAAAATATTTATCTTCAAAATCAAAATATAGAAATGAGCAACGCCCAACCTATTATTTAGACGAAACATGAATTAAGCGCAGACAAGAGCAAAAGTGTGGGTAGATGTTAATGTTACAACACGCAGACAAGCATTTGTAGATGGTGTAACTACTAGTCTCAAAAATCCTGTTGGTAAAGAGAGACGCTTAAGTATTTTACATATTTGTTCTAAAAACGGTTTTCTCGTCGATGAGTTACTACTATTTGAATGAAGAAAAACAGTCGATTATCACGATGAAATGGATGCAAATGTTTTTGAGGAGTGGTTCAATAATATTTTGAAGAAATTATCTGATAATAGTGTTATTGTAGTGTACAGTGTATCTTGCCATAGCAGAAAAAAGGAAAAAAATACCAAGAACTGTAACACAAAAGCGGAAATGCAAAAATGGTTATTTCAAAAATAAATACCGTTGGATCCCTCCATGGTGCAATTAAAGTTGTTGAAAATAATCATAGCAAAGTAGGTTATAATGTATACGCAGTGGACGAAATGGCAAAACAGAGTATTATACTTAGATTGCCACCTTACCATTGTGAATTGAATCCTATTGAATTAGTTTGGGCACAAATCAAAAATGAAGTATCTGCAAAAAATAAAAGCTTTAAATTAGCTGAAATGAAAGCCCTTTTGTTAACCGCTATTATAAATGTAACCACAGAGACGCGGACAAAATGTGTAGAACATGTGATTAAAGAAGATGGCAAAATATGCAAAGTTAGACGGCTTAAAGATGATGTGCTGGGGCCATTTACTATTTCATTTGAAAATGATGACACAAGCGACAGTGATATGGACGGTGATAGTGATACTGTTGAAGAACTAGAATTATGTATTTAAAATCTAATATTACTGTAGTTTGATGGACCACCTAGTACTTCTTTCTATTGTAACTTATAATATCATGCAACATTAATTTTAAATTTAAAAACAAATTTTATGTTAATATAATTGATGTACCTACTACAAATATGTATAACGCAAATAATAAAATACACATTAAGATTATTGTGCACTTATTTTTTTTATAAATGTGTTGTATATTTTAATTCAATTAAATATGGAGGTGTAAATAAGTACTAGATTTCAGTAATCAATATATATGTATACTATTGATTACCCTTTATTGTACGAATTATTGTAAAGATAAATTTGCACTTCAAACTTCCTTGTAATTATGTATGTATCTGTTATTATTTATTAATCTGGTTTTTTTTATGTAGAACCAGACAACTGGTGAACTACTTTATATTTGCAAGGGACAATTTTGGTTTGCCTTTTAGGGTAATAGGAAATACAACTCGTGAAATCAATTGCGCATATATGCATATTATAAGCAAACTGAATCCTGCTAAAGCTTCCCCAGAGGCTGCGTGTTATAAAACTATTAATACATACGTGCTTTCAGCAAAAATGTTTTATTGTGGTATATTTATAGCAATAACTTTAGTTGAGTTTTACTATTTTATAATCTCTCTGAGGTCATGATGTTTGCGGGTAAATAATCTTAAATAAGTATTCGAATATTTCTTTATATAAATTTCCATAAACAATTGATCTTTAATACTTATACACACGCATTGCAAAAATTGACTAATATGCATAAATTATATCTAAATATTCTGCAGCTAAGAATACCATGTCTAATAGTTACTTAAATAGGTATATAAAATCAAAAATAAATAAGTTATCCGTGCTATTCCACATAATTTATTAACAGGATAATTAATTTTCTGCTCAGGCGATATATATCAAGTTGCGTGTAGTCGGATCTGCAATGAACGTGTACGAAACGTGTTTGTAATTTGTATTATGATCTGGCGTCACACATGCGAATATTTACATAAAACTTCAGGTTAATATGTTTATTTCGCCTCGATTAACACTATAAAATGATATTTAACCCTCACTTGGCTGGAACTAATACTGTGAATGCATACTGTCAGTCGGAAAATAATGTGGCGCCTTTCGCTTATTGTTTGTTGCTATATAAACTAAATTATATATTTCCAGTTCTTCTTTGCATCCAAAATAAAATTTTGATTTCTCATGCTTGCTAACAAAGTTGGTAGATTTATTTAATCATGTTCTTTTAGAAACAAGAATTAGTGGGCATGGGTTATTGATTCATTTTCGGTACATTGAATATAATGTTGCGTTTACTGTTATAAGTATGACAAATGTGTGGCAGGTACCTAAGATGTCGGAGTCAATCCCTTCGATCTGCTGCCAAAAAGTAACAAAAGATGCATAATAACTTCAAACATATGATCAACACTAATTTATAGATCCACACCTCGGGCGACTATTATAGGCGCTAAAATTGGCCCCAATGCGTAGAGCTAGATTAGCCATTCTAACCTTAATCTAATAGGTTAGAATGGCTTCACGGATCTCTTTCACCGCGACTTTCCAGATCTATTATGATTCTAGAAGGTACCCTCTAGTTTTACCCTCTCTCTGAGACTTATTGTCTTTGCGGGTGGTCCTTAATGTAGCTATGCCCTGTGGGATTCTCTATGCCCGGTACTAGAAACCTTGTCTTCGCCAGGCCCTCGCAATGACGCAGCACATGAACTGATGTTTCTTCCTCCTCTTTGCGGAATCTGCAAATAGCATCTTCTGCTAGGCTTACGTTATGTACAGGTATGTCTCTTGAGTTCATCATTTTGACAGTCTTCCTGTCCCTATCCATCAAGTAAATTCAGCAAAAATTAACTGGTGTCTCGTAAACCAGTGATTTAATTTGACCCCCAATACAAAAATCAACTAGAATCATATCTGGTGAACCTGCAGGGCATTTAGATAATTTCGACAGTTCAACTCAAAGTGTGCTGGTGTACCATCATGTTGGAAAATAATATTTCTTCGAATATTAAGTGAAACATTTTCAAGCAATTCTGGAAGAGTATATACCTGGAATTAATGATTTCACTGTTTGAATGTGAAACGAATGCTTAGGTATTCCTTTAGTAACCTTTAATAAAAAATGTTTATGTCAAAGGCCTCCATTATTTGTAAAAATTAGGAATAGTTATTCTGTGACACCCTGTATATGTTTAGACAAAAATATTGATGGTTACAAACATATATGGTATTTAAGTTAGACCAACTATAGTGTTCTTTTTAGACTAAAGCTCGAAAGTTGGTAAATTCAAAGAGAGTTAGAGTTCGAAGAGATCAAAATTATCACCATTTTAGTGACTTTGACAGGGGTAGAATTGTTGCCTACTGAGATGTTGGTTTGTTCTATCGCGAAATTGGCCGTCGTGTTAATTGCACTTCAATGACGGTAATGCGTGTGGGTTGTGTGTAGACAGAAGAAGGTGGAGGAACACGAAGAAAACCAACTGGTCAACTGAGACGTATCACAGAGCATCAAGATAGGCGTTTCCGACAATTAGCTCTACGAAACCGTTTTGCTACAACGAACGCTTCAAATCGCTGACCAATGGTTTGGAGAAGATAGTAGACCTATTACTATGCGCACACTATATCACCGCCTTCGAGCCTTTGGACTTTTTTCATACCGTCCACGATTAGTGCTTTCTTTGACGGCAGACCACTGTTGCCAACGTTTGAACTGGTGCAGAGGACGACAGCATTGGCAGCAGAATGTATATCGTTTTTAGCAATGAATCGCGATTCTGTCCAGGTATGCACGATGGCCGTAGAAGGGTACATTGCCGGCGTGGAGAGCGATGCGATATTGAGTTTGCTGTTAAGAGGCATGTGCACAGGACTGTTGGGGTAATGGTGTGGGGGCTATTGCTTATGATAGCCGATCACCACTTCTGTTTATTCAAGGCAGTATGACAGCTACGCGTTAAGTTGATGACACGAACCATTTTACTACCTTATCTAGATGGTCGTCCGCACGTCCTTTTTCTGCAAGGCAATGCACGTCCCCATATTGCTCGTCAAAGTATAGGGTTTCTCCAAGAGGCAGGGGTTAATGTTTTGCCGTGGCCATCCCATTTCCCGGATTTAAACCCTATCGAACATGTGTGGGATATAATGGACTGTCTACTTTGCACTTTCTTCCACAAGCTTTTGCTGGGAATATGGTGCCACAAGCAGATATTGACCATCTCATTTTCTCGATTGCTAGATGTTTATAGGAGTGTACTCAGCTACGGGGTCGTCAAACACATTATTAATTTTTTTTCGTTTTAATTGTTAATAAAATTTCTTGCAATTGTTATCGTTTCACTTCTGATGTAAAACTATCACATTTCCAAAAAATCGAGTTAAACCAACATACTAATACAACATAAAATATCAAATATATTTTGCGACAGTTATTAATTATTATATATTTCACGTAAAACTATATTTCGATTTCAATACCTACCTTATTTTCGGAGATCTATAAATAATTTCACCAACGATTTAATAACGCTATAATTTTAAGCTATTACTTCCGAACTGTCTTAAAACACGAAAACCCTAATTGCCATCATTATTTTAAGTCGTTGGCAAGAGCAGGAGAACAACTTATCCACTGCATAGGAATTTGTCATTATAGATATATTTAAGCAAGCACCGAAAATAAATCATATTGTAATAACGTTATCTATAAATATAACTTACATACGCACATCTTTTAATTAAGTGTAGATAGCTATCGGAATTAATCAGTCTATAATAACAAAATAACGAGCATTAATGTAGATTACGAAGAGTTATTGGTTATGTTTAACTTTTTTGAATTTACGTTAGATAAATTCTATCGCCCATCAAATAATTTATTGCTCGAGAATTAATTCATAAACAACTGTGTTTAATAGGATGTAATCTCTTGTATATTTTGTAATGAATCGTTTAAGTTGAAAACTTGGTATCCTTTAAAAACCTGATGATTACACCATTTTGTAAAACGGTTATCCAATGCGATACTTTTAACAAGCTCAAACACTTTTTTTCGGCCAGCTTCGCTATCCTCAGGCATACAAATCGCATGTCGGCTATATAGTAGTCTTTGTCGAACAATTCCTCGATAATCGCAAGGTACACGTTGCAGGTTGTAAAGGTGATATAACTAGCACCTTTTATAGCAGATGGAACACTGACCGTGACGTTGTTTTTGATTTATGTAAATGTGTAATTCTCACTCACTATCGTTTAATTCTTTATTAGAATATAATTTTAATAAAATTAAAATAATATAATATACCTAATAGTAAATATATATTTTCTTTATTCTAGGACCGGATATACCAGGATTTTTACTTCAACCTTTCAGAAAACCAAAGAGGATTCGAACAGCTTTTAGTCCGTCGCAACTGTTAAAATTAGAACACGCCTTCGAAAAGAACCATTATGTAGTTGGCGCCGAAAGAAAACAATTGGCGCAGTCGTTATCGTTAACAGAGACGCAGGTAATGATGCATTTTCTTGTTCTTTTAGTTATTGTGGCAAAATGTTTAAGGCTTGTGTCTCATTAGAAGTCAAATTTTAGTAAAGGTTGGTTGGTGGTTTACTTGAGTAACACAAAAATAATTATTCGAAAACTGTATACCATAATCATGATTTGGAGATTGGACTAAGATAATAACAACATTTTAAATTAATATTTTCTGAAATATTGATATTAATTCAGCAAGTGCTTTTGTCCGTTATTTAAAATCTACACGCGCACCGTGTTTGAAAAAAAATTAAGCGAGAACTCTTAGGCACTTAGAAATTGAGCGTGTATAGCTGTTTTGAGACTGTGTCCATTGAGGGAAATAAATTTCGCAAGTTAGTTAAAAGTCTTCTTCTCAACCTGCATGTTTTTATCGATGATTTGATCAGTCTTTCAGCCATTGAATATATTTGGGCGTCCTTTCAGCGTTTCCTCATGTCGATTTTGTAGTTACTCGTCTCTTTATCTAAAAGTTTCACACTCGAATTATGGTGACTAGTTTTGTTAGTAACCCACCTCACTATTACGCTTGTAGAGTAAGAGTGCCAATTTATAGACGGTAACTACAAAGAACACAACGTGTTTGATAGGGACTATCTGTCTTCAAGAGTGGTACCTGAGAGGGAGATGGGTTTGATGGCCTCAAACCCATAAAGGTATCTCAATTCAGTCACAATGAAACAGTGGAAGTTGTTATTTATTTATTTATCGTATGACATATACACTAACAACGTTTGTAACAGTAAATAAGTATATCACAAATACCTATTTAGTTTGTAATATATTCCGTCTCCTCTGGTATCAGTCACAACTGGTCATTTTGGGATTTCTAAGTAAGCTCTGTTAGGATATTCTAGAATGATGCGCTGCTCCAATCTATACAACATTTCTGCACATCTTGCCATCAGTGCCGACGTTCCAGTTTTTAGTGGTGTATAGAATAGTAGCCAGGAGGTCACCTTATAATAATCTAATGGCCAGTTGTTCTAGTTCTTTAGAGTTATCCAAGGTGCACCACGAGGAGACGAACTAGATTTGCACTCTAGTGGAAGTTGTAACATCACGTCCTTGGGTGTTAATAATTTGTGAAAACATCAAGTCATTAACAACAATCTTTTGTAAAGTTTATTTAATATTGAGGAATATGGTGCTATTTCTCACCTTTCTTTAGAAGACAAAGAATGGATTGCTGATGAAAAGAAAACTGCCTAACTGTACTCGGATAATAAGGATAACGGAAAATGTGATAGAAAGCATTGCCATAGAGTCTAGATTGATCTGTTTAGTGGCACAATCAGTTAGGAAGATTTTGGAATATTTTTATGTGCTAATTGAAGGAAGTGAATTCTGAAAGGCGTAAAGAGTTTACTGTACATCTGCTGCAACTCAAGGAAGACAACAAGTGATATTCTAATTGTCATAGCAGGTGAAAGACATCATTCTCTGAAGAAGTTAACAAGCAGAACTAGGTAGCGTCAAGTCAGAGAAAAGTTAATACTGAAGAATATGTTAAGTTTATCAAACGGAAGTTCTTAAGAAGAGACACATAGAGGTTGACTAGATATGAACGAAATTTGGTTCCAATAAGATGCTGCTACCGTCAATATTATAAGAAACAGTTTAGGAAACCTTCACAGAGAAAGTGTATCTATAAAGTCGGTCATCCTCTATCAGACCTTAGTTTTCAAACAGTTTTTTCAGTGGCATGCATATTACACTACATTGCTATATCATACAAAAAGAGTTAACGATTATGAAGTATTTAAAAAAAAAAAAAAAAACAGATGCCGTGTTTTTGATGGTCGGCTAATATTAAATGCTAGTACACATATACATATGTATGTACATACATGTGCCCTACCGCATGTGATAGCTTATGTGAGTTGTTATATAGGAGCGTTTTGCAAGACAACGACGATTATCTCAAAGCCGCTTGTTTTTAGCTCCTTTAGCAAAATGTCGATTTAATGTCGATTTATTGACAAGTTAGAAGCAGCTTTAACGTATTTTAAACCAGTAGGTAACATTAGAATGCTATTTTATCCTATCTTATCTGTATAACTGCATGCGTGCTTATCTCATTAGTTCACAATTTCCAGAAAACTATGGCGTATATGGTGGGAGTGGAATGCCTAAATTGTCGGACCAGTAGTATTCAATTATGCCGTTTGGGTGGTGATATTTCAGACAGAGGTTCTTGCATTTTATTTCTGATTTTGAATGAATTAATTTTAGACCTACTTGCTTTTTGTTTCCTCTTTATATGAAATTTGCTGGTTGCTAACATTTGCGATTTGTGGTATCTGCTTTATGGTTAATATTACTTTGTAGCGAATTGTTTTTCGTCTTTACTGACTCTATTTTTTGATTCAGCTTGTCGTTGTTCAGGAGTATGCAAATTATCTCGTCTGACCTCTTCAATGTCTTTCTTGAATCGTGTTGTGTAACTGTTTCAATTTAATCTGCTAAACAGGAATATTTTTCTCTAGTACTTACAAAAATTTAAAAGCATCATTCAATTTTTAGATTACGTTATGTGTTCGAATGCTTTTTTCTATGATTCAGTTACTAAAATTGAGATTTCTTTCTTGCAGACCAATAACTCATTATTTTTTATGCATTTGTTGTTGCTACGGCTTCAAATTTTCCCCAATCTCTGCATTTGAAATTACTTAATTAACTGCTAATAGGGAGCACAGCAACTTTGAAACTACATGAGGTAAGAGGCTAAATAGTCACTATGCAAAATTGTTTTTAGTACAGCCAGGCTAATTAACATGCTAAGATATGCAGCAAAGATTCTATAAAGCGTATAAATTATTCACAATTCTGATAAAATTGTATATTTAGTTTACCAAATTCTTGACGTAATGAGACATATTGATGGTCAACATGACGTTTATGTTGAAAATTTGAAGAAATCGACTCGTGACTGTTAGATTATCAGATTGGGTGATTCAAGGAGAACCACGTTTCTGGGCTCAAAGTGCGATCGACCCTTATTTTTAATGAATGGAAATTGGTATAGAGATTTGCTAAGAGACGTTAAGAAAGATCATACAATGCTTCAGATAATTTCTCAAATCAGTTTTGTGGACACAAAAAAATAATGTATTTTTCTGACGTGATAGATTCATAATTTCGGTACATTGCATAAAATAAATTTGATTAATCTATTTTCGTTTACTACTGCGATCAACGGCCTGGGCTATCAATGATGTATAAATGATATATACGCTAAATTATAAACTGATATGAAGTGCATGCACCAATTTGTGGAAATATGTTTGAAGTAGGACACGATACAGTTAACCTTATCCTTAGAAGACATCTAAGCAATTTATTCTCTTATCATAACCTAGTAACGAGTGGTAAATATTTAAGAACGAAACAAAATGCATAGTCGTGTTAGACTATCATTTGTAAGACACACAAAAACAGCATGAATAAATGCGGGATCAATAATCAGATATCGTGAATACTGCTTGGAATAAACGTATATTATGTGTTATTGTATTTATGTAGCCATCCGCTTACAATTCAGCCAGCAAAATGCATGTATACATAGTACAAGGAATACTCTCTTGAATAAAACTACATCGTCGTTTACATTGAAGTGATGGACGTCAGTGTATTGACGATAATTAACAGTATAAATTCTAAAGTTACAAACGAGATGATATTTAAACATGAATAGCGCGTAAATGAAACCGCGTCACCGGGAAATATTAAACTATTAAGGAATAATACGGCTGATATTAAATATGACGTTATAGCTGCATAGATTTCGCGTACAACTTAAACATTAAGACTAAAATGCCTAGTATTACCGGCATGCCCCGCAGGCTTTAATTATTAATATTTTATTTTTGCGACAGTTTAATAACGGTAAGGTTGCCGGATGTTCAATTTTCTACTTACTGCATATGTAGATGCGGTTAATATGAATACCTACATGTCTGTATGCGGGTTTTCATGTAATATCGTCGTTTCGTTCAAGCTTTATTGTGGGCTTCATGTCTTAAGGGTAGTAAATATACTCAGTGACATTAGAAGTGTTACACTCAGAAGGAATCATTTGTTTAATTTGATTTTTTGCCAATTTCATAGTTTCAACATGAAAAAAATTGAAGACATAAGTGGATAAAGGAGTCATGTTTTAAAGTTTTGAGTAAACTAATATAAGACATCTCAAGCTGAAACTTCCTCACGTAGCTTTTGATTGAAATAATTGTAATATAAAAAAATCCACCAATCCTCAACTCGAAAGGCTAATTATTTTACCAAGAATGAAAGTGTCTTGTAACTCTCTATTGTATAAATTTGCCGTGGAAACAGAAAATACGTTCTCTAAAGTGTTTGAACTAGTACCGTACAATAGAATTCTATCATATGCAGCAAAGTTTGAGCTGCTATCTAAAAGTCAGTTTGGATTCTTGCCCAGTATTTCTTGTGAGGATGCTATATTTAACGCTTTGAACGAAATTGGTAAGTCATTGGAGCTGAAAAATAGAGTGGCTGGTGTCCTTTCGATCTTTCTAAGGTATTCGACACAGTTAGTCACACCATTTTGTTGCAAAAACTTGAGTTGTACGGATTTAGGGGACTACCTTTACATTTAATGAAATCTTACCTTACTGACAGAAAACTGTGTGTATTACAAACTATGATAAAATACATTAATCAAATTTGTCGTCTGCGAGGTCTGTTTTGTATGGCATTCCTCAAGGTTCAATTTTGGGCCCCCTCTTGTTTCTATTTTATGTGAATGACCTCTCATCATACGTTGGAGTACCAACTCATCAATATGCTGAAGACTTGTCTTCTTGTGGGTAGTACTCTTCCTGATGTCTCCTATATGGGTAACGCCGTTGTGGGTAGGATGGTGGATTGGTGTACAAATAATAATTTAGTATTAAATAACCAAAAAAACAAGATGATTGTCTTGTCACCTTGTACTGCCAACGAATCCCCATATTTAAAACTAAATGGGAAATCTTTGGCTCATGAACAAGATGTTAGATTCCTACGAGTAACCCGTGACGCTTCACTGCGGTGGACTGAGCACACAAAGATCCTGTTAAATAAATTAAATCAACTTCATTTTGCTTTGTTCACTATTCGGAAATCGGTGAACATAGAGGTATTGACATCTTTTTACTTTGGATGCATTCAGTCAAGGCTATCGTACGGTATAATATTTTGGGGATTTTCTTGTTCATTTGGGAAGGTTTGTGTATTACAAAAGAAATTCATCAGATGTATGGTAGGTGGTTGTTATGCTACTCCATGCAAACCTTATTTCAAACAATTGAATATTTTGACGTTGCCGTGTCTGTACATATAGTATATAGCTTACTAATATTCTTTTTTAAAAATAGACAAAACTTTAAATCCAACAACGAAATTTCAAATTCAACGTGCACACGCCACGATTATAATTTATCAGTACCCAAACACAATCTAACGTTAACAGAAAAAGGGCATCTTCATTCCTTTAAAACAGCTTTAAAGTCTTATTTATTGCACCATGCTTTTTACAGTCTAGATGAGTATTTTTGTGTTTGATCGTGACTGTAACTATTGTATTGTGTTGCTTTTATACTTACATATGTGTTGTAATTGACTGTAGCGATAGATATATATTGCTTGTGTTTATATTTATATTTGTGTGTATATTATTTTGTGTATGATTATTTATATGACAATTGTCGATGTAGGTAACTGACAAATATGACAAATAAATGATAATAATAACATAATAATAAAAAAAGCAAAAGCAAAAAAATGCAAAACATTTCAGTTTCCAGTGTTAACTATTTTATTTATTAAAAAATTATAAAATCTCTAAGTAAATAGGTATAGGAAAGTAACTTTAACAGAATCAACATGTTCTTCTTTTCTACTTGGGATCAACACTAGTTTCTTCCAAAACACCTTCATAGTACCATCTGTAATCGTTTTCACCACACTATAGTTGCTCTTCCAAATTGGAAATTCGGTTAAACAAACCTCCACATTTAGATAACACGCTTAGAATAACTTCCCCAGTTTTAACTTCTCTTGCACATGTCTTACGTAAATCAATCTGCAGAAACGAGGAATGAGAGTGTACATTTGTTTTATATAAATAAAATCCGAAACTGTCCATTCTAATCCATTTAACACTATCTCGTAGATTAATATCTAATTTATTAGATATTAATATAATTAATTAATATAATTATATATATTAATATAATCTTCTCGTTAATAGTATTGTTTGTTTTTCTATGGAAATGAAGTTTGGGTGGAAGTTCTACGAAATTATAAAAATAATGTTCCATATTCAAACATAAGCTATGGGTAGTACTTGCAGATCTGATGATCTCCCAATGTTGGTCTGGAATAAAAATGTTCTGGTGCATTAGCAGTAGTTTTTCAATATTACCAAAATTTATGCTCTATAACTCAAAAATACTTTTTCAGTATAAAAAAGTTCTTATTTTGGCCTTCACATGAATCAGATCAAAATATTAAGTGATCGACATCAGGATAATCTCTTTTGAGTAACTTGCAGAACGGTAATAGACAACTTCTGATTTCATTACTGCCTTTATTGGCAATATCTACTGTCCAATAAAAAAAATACGACTTGTGACCACAATGAGTAATGCAGTGAATACCGAAGTTGTAAAGCCACATTCGGCTCAAATAGAAAGCCTTGGATGTCGATAACTTGGGTAATTGCATGATTTGTTGTAAATCCATTGTAATGTAACAGCTATTTTTATCACTTGTTGTTATTTGCCTATCTATTGTATTGGTATTTTGTGAATTAAAAGCCAGTTTACCAGTTTACAAGTATCGCTTTTTTGGCTTCCAACAGACGAATTAAACTGATCTGAAACAGATCTGATATCATCCCTCTTAAAAAATAACATTTTTTGTTACACATGTTCACTACAATAATATCAAACAGTACTTACTATTATTTGAAGAATCCGAGTTTTGATTGTTTAACACTTCTACTAGCACCAGCATTCGTTTTTATCTACTACCCATCATAATATGTTTAATATTTAGAATATGGAATCTCAGTTCAACCCTTGACAACGGTGGTCTGTAGTCAAACAAAGCACTAATCGTGGACGGTATGAAAAAGTGCAAAGACTAGTATGTGGCGATATTGTGTATACAGTAACAAGTCTACCGGCTTCTCCAAACAAACACACGCATTACCGTCATTGCAGTACAATTTCGCGATAGGACAAACCCACTCGATTGACAACAATTCTACTATTGGGAAAGTCACTACCCCGGTGATACCTAATTTTAATGTCTTCGAACTCTAGGCATTTTGTTACGCTCAACATTTGTAGACTGACACGCAATAACTAAACTTTTCTATGTATATTGGTCAGCTCTCATGAATCTGAATCTCTTCGCAGAAAAGTGAGATAATTTTTTTTTCGCAAAAAAGTATCAATGATAAAAAGTTGAGATTCTTATCATAGCATGCTTTAAATATAGTCGCTTTGATGCCAAAAAATCAAGTTGAACAAAGTACTCCTTTTGAGTGTAACACTTCTAATGTCACTGAGTATAATAATGAAATCTGTAAATGAACAACCAGACTATTATACTGTTCTTCTTGGTAGGTATGATTCATTTTTCCATTTTAGAACGTAGGATTCGTAATACGGAATTTATTTTTTGTCTACTTAAATTGAGTAAATGGATGAAGAACTTTTACTGTAAGTTTAAAATTAAATTCAAGCTGCTCTTTTAACTCTAAGGCATTGCGCGCTAGCATTTAAAATGCATTTCCAACCTACATAAGTACATACGTACATATTATATACGCCTTCCTGTTGTACAACATGAGCAGCTATTCAACAACTACAACTGTGCCTAGATTTACTTGTAAATTTTGTGGTAAAGAAGAGGATAGGAAGCTTAGTGTTGCTGTTGTAGTAAGTTTAAAGTAATAAGTTCATTTGCTATTTAAAAATTATAATAATAGAAGAAACAACGAATAGAAGAAAGTTGGATTGAATCTGTACGAAAATTAAGTGTGCAATCACGTAAACTTTCACTTCATGATATTTTTGTAAAACGAAATTATGACATGTATAACAAACCCATATTTAATTCAATAACTTTTAATATTTTTCAGGATTCAAAGCGCATCATTAATTCCTTAGATATTATTAGTGATTCTTTGTCACACAGGTCTCTAAGATCAATAGCAAGAGTTACAAAAATACAAGTAGGCTCATAAAGTGAAATTACACAGTATTAAATCGCTGAATCGTGTTGGCTAAATCGTGTTTGTATTAATGGCGATCTTCAAAAAGTTTCAATGTTTTTTCGTTGGTGAGATGTGTGTGAAATCCTTTGAAGTATTCTGCATCTTGTGATAGGTATTAATTTGTATATACTTAAAAATAGTTGTGACAGAATTTATTGGCTACTGCTTGAAATGTTGTAATTTCTTTGCAAATTCCTCCTTTTCTGATGCAGTTCTTGATGCCATTATTTTTTCTCTATATTCTTATGTTTTGGAAAATGAAACCACAGTTTATCTAAAAACATATGTACACTTTTCGATAGCTTCATGCTTCTTAACAAGGTGCTAGACAAATTCTAACTATGTAACAACATTTTATAATAATAATATATGATCTTTAGAGTTCTTAGAAGAAAAATAAATTATGCAAACTATGCACACAACCTTGCAGCTTAGAGCCATGCGCCATCCCATTTAGGATCAGGTTGAGATTTGTTTTTGGAAGCGCTCTCGCGCATCTATTGCTCAATAATCAATGAATCATGCCGATTCATATGGATATGGAATGGACTTATAGTTGTTAAAACTTGATAAATTGACGTGCAATCATAGTTGTTTCTTTGATAAATGTGGAACATTTGTACGAACGATAATTTTGTGCCGTAGCTTATTTAATTCAAGCTGTTCCAAGTGGGTTCTAACAAAATGCAGGATTTTAGTTTTAAAATCTAATAAGATTTACTTACAATGCTGTTTAAATGTTCAGCATTGACTTTAATCATGCCCCGATAGAACTGGGCAAACTTAGCATGCCAACAACCACCCCAATAGAGACATCCAACAACTGAATCAGAACCAACTAAGATTGTAGAAGATGAGGATGCCTTGAATTTGTGAAATTCCGTCTTTTTCACTGAGTATTTTAATATACAGGGTGCTTCATTAATTATGGAAATATTTTAACTAGAGATACTAGGTGTCAAATAATGACCATTGACCAAAAATAGCCTCATTCAAAATCGCACCGTTTTCGAGATAGGGGTCTTTAAAGTTCCAGAAAAAATCGTTTTTTTTCCATCTTTGCGCTAATCTACTTGTACGATGAAAATAAAGTTTGGCATGGCGATTTACCATTTATTATTTATTAGATGCTCTTTATGGTGAAATTTTCCGAAATTAACAAAATTACAGCGAAGAGAAAAAATATCCGCCTGTGTTAACATCAATAGAACCCTTTTGTTTTTCGATTTACAAGCACAAAATTAGCATCACCTAATAGACCAGGTAAAATGCAAAAAATAATGATTCTCTTGTAGAAACTTCGTATTACGCTTGTTTTTTGAGAAAAACGAGAAAGTTCGGAGGTATTGGTGGCTAAAAATAGTTTAAATAGCAAAAATCAGGGTAGGCCAATACTCAAATTCTACGTCACTGGTGGAATTAATAATATGAACAAAATTTAGAAAACAACTTCTGACATATAAACTGATCATTACATTTACAGTCGGGTTCGGATATAGCGAGTACAAGTTACATCGAGCGTTCGTTTTTAGCAAGCGTTTCCAAAAGTCCCAAATCGCGATTCATTAAATTCGATACATTTCGAGTTTGGATAGAACGAGATCGGTTAAAGCGAGCGCTTTTGTTATAGCAAGCAAATTTCACTTTAAAAGCTAACCGAATAGCTTCGATTACAACGAGAAAAAAGCAAGTATTAATACAAACGGCATTGATAAACGGTCAACGTTAGGGGAACCACAACGGTTTTTCTTCTCTCGTTATATTCAGTTGCGGGTTATCAGTTGCTGTGTATACGTGGTACATATACGATGGCAAGTAAAAGGAGTTCATTTACGTTAGAACAAAAGCTACAAATAATTAAGGACGTTAACAATGGTGCGTCTAATGCGGATGTGTGCAAAAATTATAAATTGTCGAGTTCCACTGTCTCCACTATTTGGAAAAACAGGGATAAACCTTTAATTCGAACATCTGTAAATTAAAGCGAATCCGTAAACCTGTAAGGAAAGAAGTAGACCAAGCATTGCTTGAGTGGTTTGAACAAAAAAGAAGCCGAAACATACCCATAAGTAGACCAATATTACAACAAAAAGCAACAGAGTTCTCCAAATTAATTTCTCCTTATGAGTTTTTGTGCTCAAAACACTTGCAATATTTTTTGTTTATTTTGAATGCCCAATAAATAGTATTTTTGACATATGTGTATATATACTTACTTAATCACATTATACCGGTTCCGGCAGGCTTCTATGGTCACCCGATTTCCGATATTGCACGAGCTCGTGAAGTTACTGGGTGACTTTCGCGCTCATGTCGCGCTATACTGTAAGCAGTCTGCAGTACCTATTCACTATAATTAACTATAACACATTATTTAGCATACTTACAAACCGTAAATATCCGCCCAAGATGCATATGATGATGAAGTGGCTGTTAAAGGAATACTCGCCCATCGGACGCGCCTATCTCCCAATTACTTGCCGTGCTTGTCTCGTGCAATGTCAGGTGACAATAGGAGCGCGCCGGTACCTGTATGTATACTTCTTGCTGTTATTATCTACATAAAGTAGTCAAGCTCGTTTATAGCGATGGCTCGTATATAACGAGTAATTTTGATAGTCCCAGCGTGTTCGTTACAACCGAACCCGACTGTATTTACAATATCAGTTCTTTTCTGGAACCTTGAAGACCTTCATCTCGAAAACGGTACGCTTTTGCATAAGGCTATTTTTGGTCAATGATCATTATTTGACAAGGTTTCTCTCATTCTTATGTCAACCTGATCATCTTTTAGTGCTTATCTTTCAGTAATTGTTAATGGTTATCCACTACTGTACATGAACTGTCATCATGGACTTGTACACTGCGATATATAGCGTTTCTTTTTTTCTGTTTGTATTATATCAATTTAATTTACAAAAATCATAAAATTTGACACATTTAAAAAATACGGCTTTGTTTTAAAAAGTCTGGAAAAGTATTATTGGGAATAAGGTGTAAATTTTCGATTGCTGTGTCTTTGTACCAATTTTTAACTTTGTTAGTACAACATTAATTCAATTAACATTTTAATTTTTTTTTTTGGCGGTTAGCTTTTGTATTTAGCAAAAGTGAAATCGTAGTGGTAAAAGTGTTATCAGCGCTCCCGGGAGTTGACGTGGTCCTATTGCCGGGACCAGTTTTGATACCTGCTACTTTTTTTTCTGAATTTGGGTTTCTGTAGTTTACGAAATTGCATCTCAAGTAGGTCTATATCCAAAGCCGTGTTAAGGCACAAATTATTATTATTTTCTCTTTTAGCAAAATGATATGTATCATAACATTTTTACTTATGGTATGTAGATACAACATTCAAGAGATATACAGCGATTCAAGTAAATTCTAGTAAAACACGTACTAATTTCCAAAAATAATGCAATATTTTTTTGATTCGAGTGAAATGTCACATTTGACAGGTTAAAGAAAGTCAAGTGATCGCTCTTGTCTATTATTTTTTATAAGCAAGAACCAATGACAACGATATGTTTTAAACCATTATACACTTCTTGTACCTCAAAAAAAGGTATAAAAAGTATCAAATACACAAAAATAAACGAAAACATGATAGACGCTTTCATACTGGTATCTCCGTCTAACCGACATATGTAGGACGTCATATTTAGAAACGGTACTTACAGTAACTTACACAAAATATTCGTAAGTACTGTTTAGTAAACTGGGAGTGTTCTTGAACTGAAGATTTATGAAATTTCTGTTTTTTTTATGATATCGCTGTACTGTAAGTTACAATATTATAAATTAAGAAATTTCAACATTTTCTCCTTCTTCAGCAGAATGTCAACTTGTAAACTTAACTTATGATTGTTTATAGATGACACGTCTGAGGAACGTCAAGATTTATACAGTATTAACAGCTGTATGAAGCAGTTTTACGTATACATACATACTTATGTGATGAACAATACTGTATTCAGTATAATTTAAAAACAGTTGTAATTTTATGAAACAATTTTGTGTGAAATTTGTTTTTTTTTGTGTGCAACAAATTTAGCTTATTTGTCCCTTTGTTTTTATTAGATATCTCGTATATGATGAAGCCTGCAGATATGAAATCAAAGCGCAATATTCAATTTGCCCGAATTTTATACCACCGGAGATCACGTGGATCTGGGGAGCGTATAATCTGTTCAAATAAAATTCAAATGAGGTGAGCCGTACAGAAATCTTTTAATTGATTACGCGAACATGAAAACTCCACACTCCGGCCTGACAAATAACGCGTATGAATTGTTTATATTTCATTATATATCTGCGTAGAAAATTCTATTTCACACGTTTCCAATTACCGAATACAAACATTCATCTACAAAACTTTTAAAACAATAATGCTTGGGTAGAGATCGTGCCCTTTAATTCGCAAATTGCGGTATTATTTTTCATTGCAATTGGATTATTATCCACGCATGAAGGCACCGTTGTGTAATTGCAAGAGATTTTGCGAAACGAGATCTTTAACAATGCATATTTTAAATATAAGTACACATTTAATTGGGTAATTTACATTTTGAGTTCTGCGTTAATCTTAAACGTTGTAAATACAGCTGCAAGTTGAAATAATGAAAATTTATGAAAAAGTGATGGTTTAGACATAACGGACGCAAGGAAGCAGTATAAGAGAATAAACAACAAGCTACCATAATTTGGTAAATAAAATACATGTAGTGAGTAGTTAGGCTAGTAGTATTCTTGGTTACCACTTCTCTATTGATATTTTGATGATAGTTTTTTTGGCAGTATATCGACGAAATATTACTCATAATTAATTGATTACATCCCATTATATTGAGAGTTCCACTTAGATGTATTTTTATCACAATTAATAGAATTCTGAAAACATATCATACCAAAAACTAGCAATATTTTTCTGCCTACTTAAAACTTTTGCTGCTATTTGCTTGAACATATTTCTATGTGCCTATTACTCGACTGAATAGTGCACTAAAATGAATTCATTTTTTATTTAAATGTATATGGTAAGATCGTTAATTTTGCTAGAATATATCTAAGAATTTTTACTTTATGCTGCGTCTTTCACACCTGGCAATGTCAAGAAAGTAAGTCTATATGTCTGCCTATTTCGTTGTCATATTCTAGTGATTGTATGTGATATTTCTTCTTAAGGATTCTTTTTCGGGTATTTTTTCTTAAATATTTCAAAGGTTGTTATAAACACATAGATTCATCATTTAAATTGTTAGTGAATGGGGTATGAGGATGATATTACAGAAAGAAAACAGAAATTATATTACTTGAAGAAGATTTCTACAAAATTTAGAGCTGCCGATTCAGACTGTGTTCCCTACACAAGCTTGAATGATAATTACATCAGTATTAAAGAAGAAAGGAAGTTCTTTGAACTGGTAACTTTACCAATTGGTTATTTGTCGATCTACATTCCAGTGCTGGTACTTTTCAAGAGAGTGTTCTAAGAATAGTCTTTTATTATTGATCTGTCACTTCTTGTCTTCCCTGGCATATTGAAGTACATATAACATTTGCCATGCAAAACTACATAAAATATGGAATACGGTTTCTGATAATTGTATCACCAAATTGCAAGATAGCAGGTTCTTCTTCTTCATCTCTACAAACCATTTCATTTAGACTACTTTACAAGAAGATTCGTTTTGTTTATCAAATCTTGTCACTTCAGTTCTTACTAACTACTCTTCAGTTTGTTACTAATCTTAGTTTTGTCGTTCTTTTTTCTTTCTTCCGGTATCTTATTGTCTAATACTAACCATAGGTGCTGAATTAAATTTTAAAATAATACCAAAACCAGTGTCTCAGTAATTGTGTTAAAAACCATCAATCCCAAGTTTCCAGTAAGTTTGACCATAGATATATGATGATTTTTTGAAATCTTTCTTAATATCCAAAATTTGCCAGTATTTTTAACCACATAAGGCTTCAATTACAAAACAAACCAGCTCAAAAAAGCATGAATATCAAGTATCTAGTAAATTTTACCATAAAATAACGATTTATGATGTAAAATTTGCCGTCTCCTTTTAACTTGGTAGAGGTTGAATTTGAAATTAACGTAAGAACATACGTTTCTTGTATATATTATAGAGCATTAATAGGAAGTTTCAATTAAATTTCATCATACAATTACTTTGAGTTCTAATAAATGCGTCAAAGGACTTGCTTCAAATAAATTTCATTATAATACTATTTTCTTTATTTCTCTTATACAACTTTGCCATTTTGTTTTAGCATCGAAAGGGTTGATTTTTGGGAAGCTCTTCTATGATCAAAATTAAAACTTGCTACCAGCAAAAAACGCTCAAACGCCTATTACATTATTTGTACTAAAGAACGTTAATATCGAGTGTTAAGTAAATTTGACAGAAATAAGCTTCTTGCTATAAAAATTTTGACAATTCTTTAAGAGCAGAATTTTGAAAACTTTCTTTGTAAATGACGCTTAATTACCTTTTTCTAGGCTTAGTGGAAAGAGTTGGGGAGCCATATTATTAGTTTAGATAAGGCCATTTATATGTATAGTGAATAGCGCAAGCGAGATTGGGTGGACTATTCTAACTAAATGCCAAGGAATTGCAGAAAACTTTTTGTGATATTGAGTCGGCCAGTTAAATACCTCCATAGCATTTATTTCAAAATACTGAGCCGCAAGGCATAACATATGTATTTTGCTGAAAGATACACGATCTCTATTCCATTTTTCCTGCACATTTATAGACATTTTCTTCTAGAATGTTTACATAAACATTTGTTGTCATTCTACTGTCAATTGTTACAAGATTACCACACCGTGCACGGAGACAAAACACCATGTTTTTAATAATCCACTCTGTGCTTCATGTTTAGTTTTAGGCGATTTGCTGGTCTACACTACCTCGCTTACGTTTTTTTGTATTTTTTTAATGTAAATTTGGATTAATTGGATTATTGTAATGCAATATGGGCCTGGCATACCTATATATTGGTTAGTAAAAGGAAGTCTTACTTTTAAATCTTGTAGGAATCATGGGCCTCTTCTTTGGAATAAAATTATTCAATCTGAAACTTTTCAATTTTCTCAAATATTGCGTTTGTCGTGTATCGACTTTTTCAATGTTTGGCGATCTTTCCACTGATGATTTATATAATAAAAATCTGACGACTTAGGTACAATTCAATCATTTTATATAAAACTGTCAATAATCACAGTGATAGATCATTTATTGCGTATTGTAAGTAGTAAAATTGTGTTGTATCCTCCACCAAATGTCGAAACTATTTGTGCAAAACGTAGTGCTCTTGTAAATAGAGATTGGTCAATTGGACAAGATAATTACAGCCAATACATATGTACAAACATCAGCATCGAATACATCTTTTGTTGATCATTTCAAACTACAGATTTTGTCATATTTTCAAAAGTAGTTTATCTAACTAAAGTCGTCCTAATTATGAAATATGGTATAGCCAGGTATGTGATATTATAACCTCAAGAAAATAATGTAACATCTCTATAATAACAGGCCTGCAGCTCACGTCATTAACTAGGCATGAAGGCTGAATAATTTGTAGTGGCTCATGCAAATTAGGTGAAAACGGCCGAAGTCTTTCTTACAACTAATTCTCCGCGTTTGATTAAAATAGCAATTTAGTAATGGTTTAATGCTAATTAACGCGTTCCTACGAGTTTGTTATGGTTTAGTACAAAATTCTTGTTGTAATACGCTTTACCACAAATTAGAATTAAATTAATTCAATCTGTAGTACAACCACTTCCATTGTTGACGGTAATTACATTGTATGAAGTATTAAGACGGGGAACCAATTTAATTTGAATACTTACATATATTAGAAATAAATGAATTACGTATGTGGAAAATGTTACAAATTCCTCTGTTAAATTACATTTGCAATAACGATTGCAGGAAAGACTTATAAAATCAAACTAAATTGGTTAAATAGAACAATTAATTTGTCACATATTTAAAAATGGCATTCTATTTAACCCCTTTATTAAAAGGAGTAAATTTATACGTGTAAATGCGGCCATTGGAAATGGTTCTGTGAATAAACGTGGGACATAAATAAATCAAAATGGCCTCCTTTATGTATAACATTTCCACAGGGTAATAGAAGCCAATCGTAATTCACACACGTGTCCCCCTAATAGTAGTAAAGCATTGCCCCCATACCTCACTGACAAATGATAACCCAATCCCAATGTATGCAGCTTATGCATGCATCACTGAGATTGAATGAATGCATGTATGTACATATGTGGGATTCAAAACATAAACCTAAAATTGTATTTAGAAAAGATATTGTACGGTTTGTGATTCTAACTAAAGACGTACATTCATTATAAAGCATTGTATGTAAAGATATGCTGCGAGTTACTTACTTATCCATCATTGTTAGAACCTCACTTAGTTTATGAATTTATGATAAATTATCGATAGTATTGTACTAGATGATTGGGTTTTAGTTTATTTATGCTGTTAAAAGCTGCAAATAAAACTTGCAATTAGTTAGGCCATGTTTCAATTACATTTTGCAATAACTTAATGGACTTATGTCGGCTATTGGGATATCTCTGTAAAACTGCGTTTTAATTGCGATAAGATTGGGTACATATAAAGAACAATATGTACATACATAATAACCAAATCGTAAGAGTTGGTAGCTTTTGTTGGTCGTATTTTGCAAGTTGTAGTTTTTTTTTGAAAGCAAACAGTCATCTAATGATGGCTGTTTGTAGACATTCTGCATCCTAATTATTCACAGTTCAAAAGTAGTCACATCAACTAATTGTAAGTAGGGATAGTGAGAATATTGAAGTCAACGTGTATTAGAAGATTAACTTATTTTCCTGATATTTCTTACACTTTTAGGTCAATTACAACACTCTAATTCCATATATTTACAAAAAGGTCAAAAAATATATATATTAGAAGTTTAAGATGTTGGCGTAGATGATTAACACATCCCTTGGCATTTACACTATTTTCATGACCGCTAGAATAATTCAAAATCAGTGCAGAATAGGTACCACGAATTCTGACGACAGGACGAGGTTAATTGACCGCTATAAAAAACAATTATCCACTGCCTAGTCCCCAGTTATGTACTATCTATTCCTTAATTTGGAAAAAAATCTTAGTGCAAAATGCTTTTCCGACGACAAAAAGGTCAAAGCTCAAATGAATGCACAAAATGTTACTACATAACTTTTAGCAAAAACAATTTTATTTTTTATTTATTTTATTTATTTATAAAATCTTTAATCCAGTATAAAAATATTCATTTGGGTTTTCCGCAAAATGACCCTCGACTGCTGCTATAAGTTCGTCATTGTCCCTAAATTTTGTCCCCCTTAGTGTTTTTTTGAGATTCGGGAATAAGAAATAATCACTGGGTGCTAAGTCTGAACTATAAGGCGGATGTTCAGTTTCTTCGACGCCACAATCAGCTACAGCAGCTTTTGAAAGTCTGGACTTGTGCTGGTGCATTGTGGTGGAGCAACAAGACACCTTGCGTCAGTTTTCCGCGTGTCTTCACTTTAGTAGCATCTCTAAGGCGATGCATTAGGTTTGCATAATACTACCCTATTATCGTAGCACCCTTATTTATATAATCGATTAACAAAATTCCTGGACAGTCCCACAAAATGGTCGCTATTGTTTTTTGCTGCAGAAGGGGTGACCTTCAACTTCTTGGGAGGGCTGGAGCCATTAATGTGCCACTGCATGGGCTCTTGCAGGGTCATAATGACGAACTCAGGTTTTATCTCCAGTGACAAATGTAATTAAATCTGGCTCATCTCCACAGCGCGCCAAGAGTTGTTCACAGATCTCAACCCCGACACACATTTGGTATGACGAAAGTATTCGCGGCACCCATCTTGCACTAATCTTTGTCATCCCAAGGTAATCGTGTCAAATTCTGAAAACTGTGGTTTCTGAAACTCCTGGTAAAGTTGCTAATTGCCGCTTCTTTAGTTTTGCATCCTCCAGTACCAAACACTTGGCTTTTTCAACAACATCTGAAGTGATTACGTCAATAGGGCGGTTTGGACGGGGATCATCATCCTGTGATTCTCGAGCATGTCTAGACAATTTTGACAGTAGAGCCATCTCTTGAAGAATGATTTTGGAGGTTTTCCTTGTTAGGAATTTTATAACTGCCGGTTATTCGATTTTATCATCAGAATTCAAAACAACAGTGTCCGAGAATATAAAAACGATCCTTCGTATCAAAGAGGGTGCTGTTGCAACTTCTACCTATACCAACCATACAAGATTTGAATGGCTCGAACTGCTGGCTTCAATAACAAAAAATGTGAATGTTGTTTGTCACATTCTCAAAGAAGCAGAAATAAATATTGTTTCCATTGTTTTGCTATATACATATTATGTTGAGAACAAGAACATTTCTAAACGAGGAAAGTATGATTATGACAGTTTACGACAGAAAATAGTAACATAGAAAAGTAATACATTGGTCATCATGAGAAGGTACTGTAACAACTGAATATTTATACCGTTTTGCAAAATTTTGAAGGAAAATAGACAGACCCTGGAACCACTTGGAGTACTGTTTATGACATTTGCTTTCTTTATATATTGTATGTAGCTAACAATGGAGTATGTAGCTAACAATGAAATTTAATCGACAACGACAAGGTGATAATTGATCATAATTTCAGTCATCATCAGCAAGTAGCTGGACATAATGCCTTGAAGGGAATGAGGACGCCGTTTTTAAATACCAGGATAATTGTTATATTAAAGTTTAAAAATATTATGTTTGTCAATAATTTCAAGGGCTATGCACGATAGAAGATAGAATTGATTTGGGTCAATTTTCAAAACAACTAAAAGAATTTGAAGCAACCTAGAATAAGTTTTCTGTAAAAAAATAGACTTTATCTCTTACCATACCATTTGCATTATTCAAAATTTATTTTGGTAATCTAGCAACAATATAATATAGAACTAAAGCAATTTGGAAATTAGGATTAAAAAACCGTAGGAGTTACTAATTTAAAAAACGGTTATCCTGTTTATTATTGTGAAAAACTTTGGAAATAAATATCGGATCTGAACTAACTTTGAAAAGATTTGAAATTTGCAAAACAGGAAACTAATTACACACAGGCCACCAACGATCTGTATCCATGGTTCCTGCAAGTTTGCATCAATGCTGCATTAATTAGAAACTGTGTAATAGACAACGATCTCGGAAATTTATTTATCCCAAATACCTTATTACAATACCGCGACAATAAGTTGCCCAATGATGTCAAAGGAGTATAACACGGAGCTGTAATTTTAAGTTGTTTTATAAAAGATATCTATGGTTTTAACTTATGCTAGTCCTAGCAGGATAATTCTCGATAACTTGGAATATGTACACTTATGTAGATCTGTAGATCTTAATAAAAAAATGTTGAAGTAAATTGTTTTAAGCTAAATGAACAACACTATTGCCTAAAGTTTGCATGAAGTGTTATTGTGTAAATTTATGTAATAATATGAGAATATTTATATCAATCGCATGCATCACTATCGCTTTCAAAAACGAGGTCCAGTATCCTGAAAAAAAAACTTCTTATGACTATGACACATAATCGTTTCTATTATCTACTAGAAACTGCATATCCCCTTGTTAGAAAACGTGATCGATTCGAGCATTTGTTTCGTGTAGAGCATCTAAACCCGAAACAAATGATTGTTTTCGTACCGGAAGTACGTCCCCAAGCTAAATCGGATACAACGATAAAATGCAAAAAAATATAGGCAAATAAAAACGCCATTGTTGACAACGCCACGCGGTCGTTAATTTTTGTATAGGCAAAATATATTGTATGACTTCATGCAGGGGGTAAATATAATTTGTCAAAAAGTTAATGGCTTGTAAATTTGTGATTTTTGTAGTGATACGACAGCTTCCAAGATACATTCTCTTCGCTGAACTTTTTCACGTCATACCGATGTAATCATGAATGGTAAATAACAGGCAACGGGAAGATTTATGGACTCCTGTTTATGACATATTTTTCATGCCGTAATGCTTATTTATTTAAATACACACGCTGATATGGTCTGTATAAATGTACATGCATACAGATTAGTATACGAAATGAGTTTCCTGAAATATGTTACTTGAATATAATTTATAGTTTATTTTTATATTTCATTAATAATTATTGTTAGAGTATTATAAAGTAATATCGTGTTTTACGTGTAATATAAAGTCTATCTAATGGGACCTTGCAGAATCTTAGAACAAACGTTTGTCAAATAAAAGTATATAACAAATAGTAACTAATCAAAACTCATCAAAATAGTACCTAATCAAAAATTTAATTCACCATAAACAGGTGAAAAGGAAAATTCGGGCAGTAGCATGAAAATGAGAGGTAGGCCCAAAGTTTTGAATTGAAGAAAACATTTGACTAACTAGGGGAACACCAGGGTTGTCCCACACGGATCTTGATGTGTCTCAACTATGTTCTAAAGAGACTTTCCCAGGTACGAACTTTTATCCTAACGCGCCCTAGTTTCTGAGAACACTCTCTACGTATAAGCAAGCGTACGTAGCGTTCTGGACTGGTAGCTACAAATTATTCATAAATGATATTTTTCCCTCCTGCCTTCATGCCAACGATTAAATATGCGTGGTTTACGTCAAAATTATTAGTAGACGACAGAACCCTTTTTTGAAGGTTAACGAAATGTACTTTCTCCTGTTACTTATGAGACAGTACTCCTGTGCAAAGCAGTAGTTTGTAAAACGGGCCTGGTGGTCGTCGACTTTATCGTGTTCTAACATAGCGAGCGAAGAAATTGATACCGAATGAACTAATTTCATTATACTATTCATTTGTGAAATACAAAATACACGTCATACCATAGATTTACATCGAATTTATTTATTAATAAAATTACTACGGCGAAAAAATTACTACGGCGAAAAATATAATTTATGAATAATTTCCAAGAAATATAATTCTGAATATTGTTCACAATAAGGTTGAAAAGGAATTCATTGGCAAGAATCGAACGGGAGCACCAGGGTGGTAGGCGTAGATCCAGTCCATAGCGCCCAGAAACTAGGGCTAGTTAGGATAAAAGGTCTTACCAGGGTACTCAGGAGAGGTCCCCCTACAACATAGGTAAGACCCATCAAGGTCCGTGTCGGACAACCCTGGTGTTCCCTTTCAAATTTGGAGCAGACTAATTCTGGGCAGGTTCAATTGTTGGGATCGCCTTGCCGCAAACCGTAAGGGCGACCTGAAAGATCTTGTGTCCTCTATTTTCGCTGTATTTACGCTGGTTACTTAGTCCGATTGTTAGGAGTGTAAAATTTCGGAAGGCCCCAGATTAGGCAGTTCTCCCTCTTCAATTTCACGTGGTCCTAGGTGCATCATCTTCTTCCCCACAAAATTTGCATTCTGCATCCTTTGTTATTCCGAACCTGCTTAGGTGTTCGTTCAGTTTACAATAGTCTGAGAGAATCCTTGCCAGTATACGAATATTGGTTTTGCTGAACTTAATGCATTTTGAGGATCTCGTTTGGTTATATGTTCCTAGAAGAGTTTTAGCTTGCCTCACACCATGGAGATTCTCCCAGTATTTGGATGTTCTCTGCTCTGCTTCATATTTGAGCTTTTCCAGTATTACACTGTTACTCATCCTCCAAAACGCCTTGCTAAGGACATATCGAGATAATTTGCGGTACTTTAGTCAGGGTTAATTTTGCAGACAACGGACTATTAATTATAACAGCTTCTGTTCAGAAAATCTTATTGCTAAAAAGAAGATCCATTTTGGAAAATCTTATAATTTACTATTTTCTTCTCTTTATCTGCCACCATTTCTTACCTGCTTACTTGACAAGCGTTTTTAATTAGCTATAACAGAGGTGAATCCAATTGGATACCTAACAGCCACATACCAATAAGAATTTACGTAAATAATGCAAATTCATATAATTCCATCAAAATGACATTGAACACAATTTACGCAGACAAAAAATATAATAAGAATTGGTGAGGTAGTCAGACAAATAATACAGGTGTAGGAAGCCCCTGCAACTATACTACATCTACAACACGTCAAAAATGAAACAAAGAACTCATTCAAATAAAGTTATAACTTTTACTATTTTAATAGTTTTTACAGACTACTCAACAACTGCTTTTCCAGAAAATTGTCTCTAACTTAATAAAGCAAAGCAAAAATAATGCATTGGAAATTAAGCAAATATCCAGCTTCTTTTGCAAAAAGAATTGCTCAAAACTGATAGACTTATACTTATTGTTACTATACAATTTCGGGATTTTGTATTAAATATATTTAAAAGCTTGATAACAACAGAAGACTGAGCGGCTGGCTACAGGTAGAGCAGCACTTAC
>ML217722.1:0-22588 GCA_004785975.1 Popillia japonica | reverse complement strand
TTGGGTGTTTTTGCAGGTTTTAAAATCATCATGAAACGAATTTCAAACGATTGGAACGGTTGGCGGATTTTGTTCAAGTAAAATATCAGGAGCATGCGCATTTTATTTTTAAAGCAATAAACATCATAATTTTACCAAGTTCAAATATCGTGAGCAGTTATGACATACACATACATAATTATGTAACATATGTATGTATCTTAGAACATTACTTTTGCTGTTCATTATTCAATATGTTGTATTAATACTTCTTAATAAAATGTCTGTTAAAAAGTGTCTACTGATATTTAACTAGCTAGCAAAAGTTATAGTGATTTTAGTCTTACTTATTATTTACGTATAAAAAAACGTACATGTTATGGAGGCTTATAAATTATAATTATAGTGATTCTAATAAATATTGCTACTAATTGTATGCTATAAAATACTATAATATATATAGGATATTTATAATAACAAAATAGAAATTCTAATAAATAAAGGCGCAAAATAAATAATAAAATATATGTTACTTTACGTATTTGCGAAAGATGTCGCTCCTTAAATCGAAATTGTACAAAAGTGATCACAAGAACGTTCGGTCAGATCAACTTATTATTCATAGTTTGAAAACGATTTTTATTCACGTATGCGTACATAAGTTATCAGCAAGTGATTTTCAAACCATCACAAAACAACTGCAAAAACGAAGCTATGATCTGGGCTTATACGACCGCCAGTGGTGTACGGGAAATCGTTTTGTGCGAGGATCGCATGAATTCGGAGCACTATACTGCCATGCTATGCGAAGTTTTAGAACCTTCAATACTAAAATTGTTTGAATAAGATGACCCCGATTATGTCTTCTAACAAAAAGATACTCCTTGCCACATCGCGAAAAAGACAATAGGTTGGTTCACTAGTAAAGATATTCGCTTGCTTCCATGGCTCCCTCAGTATCCATACTTATTCCCCATGGAAAATTTGTGGGCAATACTAAACAAGCAAGTATCCAGTTACAAATGTAAATCAAAAAGAGAACTAATAATTTTTGAAGAATGGAGAAATATTCCCGTCGACTTGGGCATAACACTTGTGTATAGTATGCCCAAAAGCGTTCGTGCAACAATAAAAGTTATACATACTCGTTCGTTTTTAATTTCCCTGTATAACAGAATCTTAAGTAATGTGTAGGGTGCTCCATACATTTTTCCATAGGTGCATGTTTAGCTTTACGTAAAAGTCGATGTTCAACGTCGTGTCAAAGCTGCGTAGTTAATATATTAGTAAAATAAAAGAGTATTCTCAACACTTGTCTGCGCAATCTATCGAAAAAAAGAAGCAGTATTAAATCTACAATTATTATTTGGGGTGACCTTCGAGTGAATAGTTTTCTTAGAAGTAAATACGTAGATGGTCTAAATGATCATCACATAAAGTCGGTGCACGAGAAAAGTGACACATCTAAAAATTCTTTATTTTTGAGTTACGTGAGAAAATGGTGAGAAATTAAGCTTGTTAACTTTTGTCAGAAAAAGTGTCATAGAGATAGTTCACAATCAAACCGGCAGGAAGACCAAGTGTCACTTTGACTTTGGCGTAAAAATAAATGTTCGGATCGAGATAAATGAGATAAATGACACAACTTTAGTTGCGACGGTTAAGTCATAGTGTACATATCACACTTGTCAAGAAAAATGTCACATTTAAAATTATTCTTGAGTTAACTATTATGTTTCTTTCAAGAAAAACGTCACAATTTCTGTGTGTCGTTTTTGACGGCAAGGTAAGTAGATGTTAATATTATGTGTTTATTTTATGTATGTATTTTTAATTTGTGACATTATTCTCGAAATTGTAAATTCAATTAAGAAATAATTCGAGTTTAAAACGTCTTATTTTGTAACTGTCTCACGTTTCTCGACACTACTAACTACTGCACAAGAATTATCAGATAGTGATCACTATTCTCAATGTGATGATACGCACGCTGATCCAAATTACAGCTCCAGTTTTACATCGTCTTCAAGTAGTTCGAAATGTGAGTCCGATGATGAGCATTCTGCAGGTGAAACCTTTTCGCGACAATCTGTCTTACCAAATGAGACAGAAGAAGTCCAAACAGAAAAAAAAAGGCAAGAAAAGAAAGGCAAATCTTGAAGCATGGAAAAAAGCAATTGCAAAACGTTGTAGGAATTCTGGTTTACAATATATGTACATCCACTTCCAAAACTAAAAAAGTCTTCAAGGCCAAATGTTTGGGACCGTTGTATGGTACAAAGTGCATATTACAGTGCAATTCTAAAATTACAGAAGAGGACGGAAAGGCGATTTTTTCAGACTATTGGCATTTATCTGACTTACAAAGGCAACGCGAATTTATTTTAAAAAGCATGGAGATGACTAATCCAAAATATCAATGCAAGCGAGTGCCCAGCAATCGAATAAACAATCATGCATTTTATTTTACTATTAATGGAACTAAATCCAGAGTTTGTAAAAAATTCCACATTGGCAATAACTGATCGACCAATCAAAATTGTAATCAAAAAGCAGACATTAACTACTAACGGAATGATAACTTCAGATGACCGAGGAAAACACAATGATCACTTACAAATTGACATTGATGTAAAGAATAGCGTTCGAAACCACATCAATTCGATACCTCGAATTAAAAGTCACTATTGCAGAAAGGACTCTAGCTTCATATAGACTACGTAAATATCTGCAAAGAAAATAATAAACCGTTTGCAAACTACTTACTGTATAGTAGAATCTTTAACAATGAATTTAAATTATCCTTTTTATAATACATAATAATAATACATTCAGGGCCGATGAAAGTAGTTTTAAGGTTCATTTTGGTCGCACTTTAGTTGTGCAAGGTTCAAAAAGTGTGACAGCAATTATGCAGCCTATTTCCGCAACAACGCATAGTTATATCATACTTCCCACAGTATCTGCTTCTGAAAAACTTCTTTTCCCTATATTTATTGTTGTGAAAGAACAAAGTGGTAGTTTCGGCCCGCGTGTAACAGAATCTTTGTTTCAGCCATGGAATTTTTATGTAAGGGCTTCAACGTCGGCAAAATTAACAAAAGAACTGATTAATGAATGGCTCACTCGTGTGTATTTACCAAACGTAGGAGCTCAGATCGTGTTATTCTGGGACTCTTGGACTGGTCATTGTCCTGCTACATTACAAAAGAGTATACCATCAAACAAACATGTTGAAATATTGACAATACCAAAAAAACTACGTCAATGATACAACCACTAGATGTATATGGTTTCCGCATATGGAAAATTTTGTAAGAAAATTTTCCGATCTTGTGCTACTGTTTGGTTATGATATTATATTACATGAAAGCAATAATGTTATCAAATTACAGTCCCTTATTCACAACCAACTATCGGCACCAAAATATCCCGATGTATTTGCTTATGCTTGGTATAAAAGCGGATACATCGATCAAAAACCAAATAAGTTCGAAAATCCGGTAGATTTTGCTTTTAGACAACAGGGTTTTGTGTATCCTGCTAGTTGTTTCATATGATATACATAGATTTATTACCAGTACCGCTGAGATACACAGTAAATTATATGAACTTTGTAGCAAAGATTCGTCTTGGACATCCATGTTTTACATTCTTTCAAATTTCATTATTCTTTAAACTTGCGAGATGGAGACCATTCCTTGCAATAAGTATTCAATAATATATGTACATATATATTAGAACATATTATACGAAGTTCTCGAAGATAGAATCACGGGTAATTTTTACTTTTAGAACACCCTGTATATTGGAACACCATATATAGTTTTAAGCAGAATTGAAAGTCCCACAAAATATATCCAAAACTTTTCTTTGTATTGTTAAAAAAACAACTACAGTTTAAGTGCACGGCTTAACGAAACACCCTGTATATATGGTAGTCACGCATTTTGATATATCCTGCAACTATTACATTTACAGCTACCTTCTATTTCTTGTTTTACGGAAGTTATACGAAGAAAACTGAAAATCCGCTAATTTTCAATGGGGGGATTTCATCCCTTAAGGGTGTTAAGTACAAAAAAAATAATTTTATTATTACTGATTCTTTCATGTGCAATCGAATGTAAACATGTAACAAGAGAAATGTAAAACGAAAAATAATGACTATGGGATGACTTACGAGTTAAAAAAGTCAACATCTTGTGTCAATCCCAGAGCCATTGACAATGGTCCGATGGAAGTGAGATTTTAAATATTCATGTATAAGATATAATTTTACGTCTTGATGAAGCTATTTAATCAAAAAAGAAATTATTTATGGAAATAAAATATTTTGAAAGCAGCACAGAAAGTGATATTAACGTAACCGCAATTTTCAAAATGTTTTATTTACATAACTAAGTTATTTTTTGATTAAATAGCTTCATCAAAACGTAGAAGTATATCTTATACATCAATACTTAAAATCTCACTTCCATCGGACCATTGTCAATGGCTCTGGGATTGACATAAGATGTTGACTTTTTTAACTTGTAAGTCATCCTAGAGTCATTATTTCTCGTTTTACACTTTTCTTTTAGTCCTTGTAATATACTAGAAATACGCTTATATTATATTGCACATGAAGAAATCAGTAATAAAAAAACTATTGTTTTTGTACGCAACACCCTTAAAAGTGAATGTCGGCACAAAAATAAAATTGCGTGTAGCATACCTAGGTATGTTCTATATATCCACAAAGTTTCAATTTTTTTTGAATTTCCGGGTTCGGGATCTTCCCTTGTAAGTTCGTTTTCGCAAAAACAAAAAACAAAAAAGACTGTTATACCACAATATTAATGTAATTATTTCAAAAATTTGTGAATAGATAACTATAACTTCCTTATAAAAATAGGAAATAATAAAAATTGAGTTCAGTAAAATCAACATCGGTTTTATTTTTTTAACTTGTTCGATAGTTTTATTTCTGAAATGCTACAAAAATTGGCAAGAAAAATGTCACAAATCAAATAAGAGTTTGATAATTAAGAGTAGTTGGTTTAAAACGATTTAGACAATATTTTTTATAGTCCATTGTATAGGAGAATTTTCACAAATTACGATATTTAAAAAATTCCATCTATATTTTGGTTTTCTAAAACGTACAATAATAGTAAAACTTGTAATCGTTCTCCTGTAAAATAACAATTTTTGAGATGTTACTTTTCTTGTGTACCGAATAAGTAATACTGTTGTCGATATAGGCTATGCTATCAACAATAATGCAAATGTATCATGCGTGTAAAGGACGAGGGACTATTTCATCAATATTCACAAATTAGTGCTATAAATTCTGCACGACAAGTCTATAGCAGTTAGAAATTATTCACAAAAGAATTCCACCAATTTTAAAATTATTTGCAAAATGAAAGCTGGCTTGATGTATGTAGGTATAACACCAATGATATGCATAAGACAACATATATATTTGTACAAATATTGAAATATTACGATAATTTGTCATTCCCACTCAAAGAGCATCTATCGTTCAACTATACAGCTTTCCAAGAGAATAGAAAATGTTTGCTAGTGGTTCTATAAATAATAATGTAGGTACCAAAACCCTTCATGAAACTCCTGATACAATAAATATTGATTGTGTGTGTAAATATTACTGAATACTCTTGATATGTACAATGCTTTTAAAGAATATTTTCCTAGTGTTACTAAGGTGGATATTGGAAACCTCTTAATTCAAGTACCATCTGCCTACCAATACCACATACTTATGAAAATGAAAAATTCCAAATCTACTGACTTTGATACCATAGGAATTGAAATTTTAAAGCAAGACATTTACTTTATAATAGCACCACTGAGTTATATTGTCGACCAGTCTTTCCTTATTGGTATGTTTCCAAATTGTCTAAAGGCGAACAAAGTTATATTGGTCTACAAACATAGAGTTTCAAAAAAAAATCAAAAATCTTTCAAAAAGCCGTTAGCAAAAGTGTTTTTTAAATTAGAAAAGTTATCATAAACTGTCAACAACATGGTTTCAGAACATGTTTCTCAACTGCGACTGCGGTAACGCAATTCTTACACGATTTCTACAGCAGAATGAATAAGGGTGATATAATTTTAGCCAATCTAATGGACTTATTCACAGCATTCGATAGAATTGATTTCAAAGTACTTGAAACCAAACTAGAATATTTAGGAATAAGAGGATATTGTAAGACTTAGCTGCTATTCACACCGACAACCAGTGGTATGCATAAACAAAACGATGTCAGAAAAAAACCCGCTTCAAATTGGTATTCTACAAGTCTCTATTTTGGGTCTGATATTGTTTATTATTGATATTAATGATATTACAATGTAACACGTCCACAAAAAGCCAGAAGAAGAGTCTAAAGAAATTCTAAATTGTAGTTTGTTTTAATTGAGTTGATTTCTCAATTCTTACGGAAGAGAATCTAATGAATTTTTAACACGACCCGCTGCATTTCCATGCCTTGTATGTATGTACAACGTAAGATGTTATAATGTTTTGACAAAGTGTGTGTATAATAAATGTTTTATTTCCACACGCAGTATACAAGAGACAAAGTAGCATACTTGACTTGTATAAGCTAGAAATACGTCACAGAAACAAATAGCTTATGTATTATAGAAATCATTGACACAATAGCAACTCACATTAAGTAAATACTCTTTGACAGCTTTTTTGAACAAGTTTAAATTAGCGATGCTTTTTATTTTAGGAGGAAGGCTGTTATATAATTTACATCCCACAAAGTAGGTACCTTTCTGAAAAATTTCTTTTCTATGCTGTGCCGGAAGCAAGTGATTGTCTGTCCGCGTATTATATTTATGACTAATGTTACCGCACGAAAAATCAGACTTATTCTTAAATACGAAGCATAATAAATCAAGTATGTAAATATCATAAAAGGTTAGTAAAGCATTAGCTTTAAAATATTGTTTGCAAAATCTCTATAGCCGAGATTATACATAATTCGTAAAGCTCTCTTCTGAATTAGAAAAACTCTTTCAGATTGTGGAGATAAGCCCCAGTGAATTACCCCATAGCGCATACAAGAAATGAAATTTGAATGATAGAAAGTTAAGAGAGAACTAATGTTACATTTTTTCTTTAATTGTCTCAAGGCATAACAAATTTTTGATAACGTACTGCAGAGATTATCGATATGTTCACTCCACTTTAAATTTTCATTTATGATTATACCTAGAATCTTGGAAGAAGAATCTAAGTTGAAGACATTATTATTTATTTGAATCATATCAATAGGCTTACTTTTATTATGAAAGTATACGAATTTGGTCTTTTGCTCATTAGTTATTAATTTATTTGAACTCATCCATTTATTGATAGTGTTCAAGGTTGTTGAAGCCACAACATTAATTGTATATGTATTTAAAGGCTTAATAATTAAGCTGACATCATCCGCATACAGTACGACATTTTCTACATTTTTCAGAGCCTTTGGCAAGTCATTTATATAAAGCAAGAATAATGTGGAGCCCAGGACAGAACCCTGTGGCACACCAAGGTTTACGTTAATGGTACGTGACTGATGGCTATTGATTTTAACAAACTGTTTACGGTTTGATAGATATGATTGGAACCATTGTCTAGCTATGCCTCTTACCCCATACTGTTCTAATTTATATAGAAGAATATCATGGTTTACTAGATCAAATGTTTTTGACATGTCAATAAAAATACCCAAGCAGGGTTTCCTTTCGTCTAGACTTTCATATATGGTTTTTAAAAAGTTAAAAACAGCTGTATCGGTACCTTTGTTTCTTGAAAAGCCATGTTGATTAGGGAATAGTAAGCTAAACCGTGTTAGATAGTTGACTAGATACCTGTTCATTATACTTTGGTATATTTTAGAGAAAACCGGTAACAAGCTTATCGGACGATAATTTTCTAAAACGTCTTTATCGCCTTTCTTATAAATTGGGTAAATAGTAGACAATTTTAAACCGGTAGGGAAAACATCTCTTTCGAAAGAAAAATTAATTAAATACGTAAGTACAGGTAATATAATAGGCGAGGTTTGTTTTACAATAAAAGTAGAAATTTTATCGTATCCTGTCGAATTTGAGGTATTTAAACCATTAATAATTGTTTCTAAGTTCTTCTCTAGTTTCTCTAGTTCTTTTTCAACTACTGGTGGAATAAAAAAAGAAGTAGTGCTATCCAACAGATGCATATAGTTTTCAATGTCAAACCAATTTATATTATCATTCAGATTATCTAGTCGTACTGAAAGTGAAGCAAAGTGCTGATTAAACTCTGTCAGTATCATCCGGTAGTGGGCAAGTTTTACAATTAAGACTGTTACGTATCACAGACCAGACGGCTTTAGTTTTGTTTGCAGATGTAAAAATTAAAGTATTATTCATTTCAAGTTGTTTTTTATGTAAAAAATCTTTGTAAAATTTCTCATAGTTTTTAAAATCCTGGCGATATCTAGGATACTGCGCGCTTACTTCTTTTAGAAATAATAAATTATTCTTAATTTCAAATATTTCTGGACTGATCCATGATTTTTCAGATTTACTTTCAAGTTTACATTGTATATATGGAAAGCACAGACTGTGATAGTATAAAAAGATATTTAAAAATCGTGTAAATGCCAAATCAGGACAGTCACATTCGTAAACAGTAAACCATGATTCCCCCCTTAGCATATTACAGAAGCTAGTTAGAGAAGTATTACAATACTTATACTTATAAATGTACTCATTGGTGTTAGAATGTTCAACATTCAAATATAGAAGCTGACTGTAATGGTCAGATAAATTATTGTCTTTACAAGAAGTGGAAAAGTATTTATCCGAAATATTTACTAAGAAATTATCTAGACAAGTTACAGAGTTATTAACTACACGTGTAGGTTGATCGATAGTTCTATATAAATTGTATACGCTACATAAGTCTTCAAACCGTTGGCGCATAGAAGACGGGAGTAAAAAATTTATGTTAAAATCTCCGCCTATGACAATAGCTTTATTTTCACTGTCTAATGTCTCTAATAATTACACATACAGTGCTAAAAATTGTACAAGTTGGCAGTACCACAGTATACTGTGGCAGTACTCTATGTTTTACTCGCACAGCTACATACATACTTGTCACTAGACGTTACTGTATGGTATATGAATTTATAGTTATTTTTATTGCATTTATTTGTGTTTGTAATAAGTGAAATAAAATACATTATCAGCGGCTTTCAAGACTCACATGTTCACTTAAGTGAAAATCTAGCGTGAAAGTCATAGGAGTATTATTTATTGTTTTTTGTTGTACTTTGTATTTGTTGCAATGTAAAATTAACAATTTAATAATTATTTGCAATTATTTTACATTTTATTAATGTTTCACAGTTTGTTTACTGATATGTATTGCGGTAATAACTAGGTACTTCATTGATTTGATATTTATACATAACTTTACTATTATTTTGACTAGAATTCATATTCTTTGAAGTTTTAACTGATTTATTATTCAATTGTCATTAGAAATCCCATAAAAGCAATAAATATTAGTCAAATGTTTAAAACAAACGTTAAAATGGCAGAAAATATTAAGTCAAGCTTCGTCACAGTCAGTATATTCCTTGATCGTTCTGTTGATGATGATAATCCGTTGTAAAAATTACTTTAACCAGTCCTCGATGTAATAACAGTTTATGTTTCGTAGTTTACGTATATTAGCAGCCCAAAAACTCCAAAACTGTGATGTTTAATTTACTAAATAAGTTGTGTGTATCTGTTCATTCCTTTTATGAGATATATTTTGAAGTATACTTTAGAGCGTACTTATGTACACATTCTCCGTAGTTTGTATTAAACGAGTACATATGTATGTACATACGTAAGCTGTTGGCTTAGTTCTCCTGAGTATAATATCTGGCATCTGTACACGCCTAGAATGAATCTGTGGTGTAAACCCTTCCAAGGGACTAAGCAAGTTTATCTATATAAATAATTACATAAATCATATTACAGAAATTACACATAGGTATTATAGACATTATTCAACCAATAATGTAAAAAGCATATTTTTACTATACAGTAATGAAGTCAACGAAATAATGAGATCGAAATGAAAACAAATGCGTACTACGTATGTACATTGTTCAAATATAAGTGTAATATAAAACAATAATGCTAAATAATACCTAGTTTACGCAAAGTCCAATGCCGAGATAAAACGCAAGAGTTTCGTCAAAGAAACTGGCATTCATAACTTTCATGGAAAAAATTATAAGAAACAATAGTACATATTAAAGTTGTACTATTGCGAACGTACTACTTTAAGAATGATAAGTGGCAGAAATAAGTTCAAAATATACAGGGTGATTCTCAATATATGTGACGAACTTTAGGAGCTGATTCCGGAGATGATTTATATCATAAAAGTTCATATGTCCAAAACCCCTTATGTTAGTTCTAAAGTTATACAATGTTTCATTGTAAGTTAATACAACTGCAATACAAGGTTCTATCCTTCGTCGTATTGACTTGAGAGTCCATTCTAAAATACCAGGGATATTTCGAATTGTTTGAAAAGCTGCGATAATACGTCGTATAAACTAATGATTTAAGGTGACTCAAGAGAAAAAAATCTGCTCGTTCAACCGAGCGTGCTGGATAGACATGATCCATCCTGTATGACAAATACTTCAAAAATCGTTTTTGGATTCTCTCTAATCTAATCTGTTGATAGTGATAGTAAGGGTACCAAATAATAGATGCGTACTCGAGCTTGGTGCGAACAAGAGTAAAAAATAAAATCTTCATGACATTAATATCAGAAAGTGATCTGCATGTACGTATTAGAAATCCCAAACACTTAGAAGAGGTATTCGCAATGTCTATGATGTGGTCACCAAAAGACAGTTGCGAATAAAAAATCACCCCTAAATCTCGAATACATGACTGCCTAGGTATCGGTACTTGGTTGACAGAGTAGGAAAACGAAATGACAGTATTACATTTCGTGTAGGATACTATAGCGCATTTGTTTATATTTAAGTGGACACCATTCTGATTACACCAGCTATTAATAATATTAAGGTTCTTCTGAAGTATGACGCAATCGGATATGCCGGAAATCTTAGAATTAATTTTAAGGTCATCGGCATAAGCTGCAACATTACATTCCAATTTAGATAGTAAATCGTTTAAGTAGATATTAAAAAATAGAGGACCTAAATGTGATCCTTGCGGAACACCTGTGCAAGCAATGAATGAATCTGAATAAAAACCATTATACGAAACCTAACAAACGCGATTGCTTAGGTAAGACGGAACTAGGTCAGTAACTTTAGTGGTCGAAAGCCTTAGAAAAGTCTGTATACAATACGTCAACTTGTTGATGATGCCCTAGCGATTCATTAATAAATTGTGTTACCTCAGCCAAGTTAGTGAATGTAGACCGTCCGGACACAAATCCATGCTGATGAGTAGATAGGAAAGGTTTGTCCATAAACGATAGTTGCTTATGTAAAGCATTCTCAAATATCTTGCCAAAGTTAGATAATATATTTATGGGCCTATAATTTTTTATGTCCGATACGTCCCCCTTCATAAAAGCCGGTGTGATTCTTGCTATTTTCCATAGATCTGAAAAGGTACATGTACGGATAGCTGGGTTAAATATTATTGCAAGTGGCTGGCACAGACACACAATCATAGATTAGAAATCCAGCTAAGTTATCGTGACCAGAGGTCATATCACTTTTTATTTCCTTAATGCTGCGATAAACGTCTTCAGAAGTTATATTAGACAGTAGTAAAGGATAGGAGTTAGTAAAGGTGGAAACTGAATGATTAGATTGGGAATGAGCACCTTGGTACGCGTTTGAAAAAATATCGGCGAATGCATTCACTATACTTAGAGGTTCATCAATAGCAGTACCATTATGGTTTAAACTACCCGGAATTCGAGAGACTTCTCGTTTAATATTTACGATATTCCAGAACAACTTAGGGTTTTTTGCAATATTCATTTCCATTCTTGATATATATCTTTCGTATGCTAGTTTTGTTAGATTTGATGAACGCAGTCTCTTAAATTGAATGTAGTAAAACTCCGATTTCGACCACTTTTTAAAGTAATATTCTTTAAGTTTGATATTGTTTTTAATATTGAGATCCAACCAAGGTGGAAAGCTTCTTGTAGAGGCTTATGCAATGGTACTGAACATTGTAGAATTTTATACGTCATAAAAAGCAGCAACTGTCTCATTAACATCCTCAAAACTATTTCAAAATGTCCAATCAACCTCAAGAAGATCATTGTAAAGTACTGGAAAATTAGCACAACGAAAAGAATATCTAGTATTAGAATTTGATGGAAAATTGCGTTGTGTAGTTGAAATTGATAAATTGATATAAACATGTCAATCAAAGGCACTAAAGTAGCCGAGATACTAAAGCTTAAAGAACAAAAATTACTATCAATTATAGTCACAACACCCCCCCTATAAGTCGTCCAACAGATCCAAAATCTCTATCTTTTCTAAACACATTATATAAATTTGTATCAAACAATTCCGCATCACGTATTTCCGGCTTCAACCATGACTGTTAAAAATACAGCATCGGCACCAATAGTTGGAAAAGCAGAAAAAATTGTATCAGTTTTAGAGCACAGTCTCCTGACATTCGGATAGTATAAAGTAAAAGTTTTAATTGATCTGTTGGACATATTTAGTTTTCCTGGTTCCTCCCGGATACGATTCTAGGAATATCGCGCACATACTTAATGAAGAGATCAGATTCACCGACTGCAAGACGAGTGTTTAGTTGCTCCTTAATTATTTTATAGAGTTTTACTTGAAATGTAGTTCTGTCTTTCGAAATGGAGATAACTTTAAACTTTTCGCTCTTCTTACGTTCCTTAGCCTTGCGCAGTATATCAGGAATCATATTGGAGTCAGATAATGTAATCTTGAAGGGTCTTTTCCTGTCCTCAATAGTTGGATCAAATCTGCCCACTCGCTGTGAATCCAGTATGTTAGCAGTCACTCCCAAGCCGAAAAATACTTTACGAGCCGTTTCCAAATCACCAGCACACTGCTCTTCCCTGGATGCATTAGATAATTCTGACAGATTGAAAATTACTAAGTTGTTTTTCCTATGTTTCCTCTCAGAAACTTCACGAATAATATCTTCACCTTCAAATGGATTACGCGTCTGATCAAAATTAGACGTAAGAGGAGATAGTTTCTCCTTAAGTGATGTAATTTCATTTTGAAGTATACTAACTGTATCAGTAAGCTCACGGATCTTACTTAGTTGTGATTTAACATCAATACAAGTGTCGCAATAAAAATTTAATTTTTTTTTGATGCATTGTACCTCAGTTTTTGACAAGTAGTATGCACAATTGCATGACATAAATCACATGCAATACTATTTTCATCGGATGCATCTACATTACAGACGTAGCACAGAAGTTTCATTTCGAAAAGAAAATAGATAATTAATATAAACTAGAACAGGATACAACACAGGAGATTGGAATAAAAACAGGGATACTCTTCACACCAAGGGGGCCCGTCCCAGTGACTCACAGCACAAACAAGAAGGGCGTGGAAAACAAAAACTAGTTCAAGAGTTCTTATAAGATCACGCAAAGCAGAAAAAGTATACGTAGTTTTTAACAACAAAAAGTAGAAGGGCAATAAAAAGAAACACAGTGCAGGGAATGCTTGTAACAAAAATTCCAGATTGTGCAATAAGCAATTCTTAAACCATAAAAAAACAGTTAAATCCAGTATAATAATAGCTTTCTAGTGATATAACTTACGCCTTATATGTAAATATGGTTACAGCCACTATATTCAACGACTAAACACGCAACGATAGAACACCGTACATTTGTAGATGATACACAAAAAATAACTAACTGGTACGTTTCGGGTATCGTTCTTTATAAAGACGTCTAGTAGCACGCAAATTTCCATTGGCAAAGCCGTAAATGAAATGCATATCACACATCTCAACATGCATTCGTGTAATTCTTTTTAGAAAGCAGAAACTAGAAATAAACGGAATGAATATTATGACAACTATTGATAAATATAGAAACGACAAATAAACATTTCCCTCTCAACACAATAATTTTTGAAGAACCAATATATAGTATATCATGTTAGTCATAGTTGATAATTTATTAATAAACATTCAATAACTTTAAAACCAACTCGTTTTGGATATACATATACTCATGTGAACTTTATGGTCAACATACGTATCTTCAGGAATCAGTTTTAAAGTTTGTCGCATATATTCAGAATCATCCTGTATAAGGAAAGTTTATTAGTGTATCAGTATTTAAAAAATATTTCAGGACCCTCGATGACAAACCACCACGAGCATTCTGTTGATGCTAGATTGATGGGACATAAGAAATGTCCTGAATTCGGCGTTGAGAGAAGACGAAGGTCATCTTCAGACAAATTTAAGCGACTCTATTTACGATATAGATGGTACATACGTAGGTGTCTGAGCGACAGAAAGTTTATCTATAACACTAGAAGTCAGCTGTGTAAGAAAAAAGTAGCAATAGCAGAACCTATCTCCATATTAGTTTTTATAGTTACTAGATGGATAGACAAATACGGCTTAACTGTGACAACGGATAAAATGAAGGTCACTTTATTAACTAATACCATGCCTTCATAGATTATAAGATGGCCAGAAAATCGCAACTGTTAATGATCAATTGCATTCCGTTGTATAGAAGCAGTATTTAAGCTGACGCCTTATAACCAGATAAGTACAGAATGTGTATCACTTACGTATAGTTGCAGCAAGTGAAGGATGCTGGAATTATAAGCTGAGGAATTTGGGATTATTTCTGTTCAAATTGCCTGCAACACTTTGAAGAGGAGTTGCCAGATATGAAATTTACATATAATTGCTTTGTGCAGCATATTCGACGTGTAATAGAGAGATTTCGCACAATAAAAGGAACATCTACAGGGCGCACTACTATTCTTACAGAACATGTTGTTGCTGATATTAGCAAAGAATGGATGTGACTTCCAAAAAATATTTACGAAACCTATCAGCCCAAACAAATTTAGGTATCATCTGGTAGTTCTCGAAAAGCTTGTAAAAATGTTCTACATTTAGATCCATATAAGATAACTGTGACTCATAAATTGTTCTTTCCACATCTTCCTCGTCGTATCCAATATTGTATGTAAATGGTTTAATGAAGTTTTAAACATTACGATATCTTGGATACTACTTTCTTCAGCCATGAAGCATGGTTTCACCTTAGCGGGCACAGAATAAAACTTAATTCACACATATAGGGTCCTACATGGACCGTGTCGTGTTATTGTAAATCGCAAAAACGACTTTTCCATATAAATTATATGAAAGCGACCGCTTCTCAGTCACACCTATGGTACTGTGCACGAACTAGACTACGAACGTGTCCTCGTAGGAGCAACTTTCGACAGCTCGGTACGAACACAGTCGATGCACGACACTATAGGTGTGAATTACAACAAACCATCAAAAGTCGCAGGACTAGCGCTGCCGTAATCGGTTCAATACTCCACCTTCATTTCGTATTATGATTTTGAATTTTTAGCTGAATTAGGTGCAACGAGTTGTAAAATTTTGGAGGGCTCATCCTAAAATATTTACAAAATTTCGCCGGATCATCTCTTAACTTAATCTACTAAAAAATCGTATGAATTTGCCTTCTTCGGCTTGCGCTCTCCATAACTTATGAACCCAATATTTCCCTTCTTTCTTTTCACCCTCAAGCACCAAATAGCCTACACAAACAATAATTACGTTTTCCTTGTCAGAATCCATCTTGTTTATATTAAATTGACTATGGTACTAAGAGAAGCTGGTCGTCCTTTCGCAAGACAATATGATCAGCGCACGGTCGATACAAAGCCGCATATGTGAATTGCCACAGCCTCACAGACCAACATTTTATAAAATAACCAGTATTCCACACGTGAAATTGCTAGATGCTTAAGACGCAGTGATGGTGTGATCCATAATTACCTTCGTGATGAAAAAAATTACGGCAGCGAACGTACAGGACGAACTGCAATAGCCAGTACTCCAAGGGAAAGGAGGAAAATTCTTCGGTTAACCTGGAATTCGGCGTCTACTGCACGTGCAATTAGGGAAGCCGTTAGTACTTCTGCGTCAGTTAGAACGTTCCAAAGAATATTACAACGATTACCAGACATTCAACGCTTATGGCTGAAGAAGAATCCAATTTTAACTGCCCGGGACAGTGAAAAACATTAAATTTCGCGATAGAGTACGTTAGGTGGAACAAAACTATGCAAAATGTAGTTTTTACAGACGAGAAACACTTTAGCTTGGATGGATCAGATGGTTTTAGTCTTATTGGCATGATCTAAGGAAATAAGCTAAGATGTGCCACGAAGACCTTAAGATGTCGGAGGCGTAATGGTATGGGGTGCAATCTCGTATTATGGGGCCGTCGATTTAATTTTTATAAAAGGGCCGTTGAGTGCGCAAAAGTACCTAGAAATCATGCAACAACCGAGGGAGGTTATACAAACTAAATTCCATACCGACAGTTACATCTTTCAGCAGGACCATGAACCAGCGCATACTGCCGGGCTGTGCAACAATGGTTTAAAGACACTGAAACAATATTATTGTCATAGCCGGTGTTATCCCCAGATTTAAGCATTATAGAAAAAGTGTGGGGGGTGGCTATCTCACAAAATTGACAGTGACGGGAAACAGTTTACCAATAAGGAACGGTTGAAAGAAAGAATAAGGGAAGCTTGGGACGAAATTTCATTGGAATACATTTAAAAATTCTAGGAATCTTTACCAAAGAGAATGTTAGACGTAGTTACACAGTAGCCATCTACATTATTATATTTTTTTTCAGCACGATTATGTTGTTTTTTATTTGGTGCGTTCAATCAAATGGCACGCCAATTTTCAAAATAAAACTTATTATTACTGGTATAATTTAATTTCTTTGTCCACATTAGGAATACTTGCTTATAATAACATTTGCTATTCCATACAAGTAACAAAGATTAAAAATGTATTCTGTTTACAAAGTTATACATATTGCGTTCAATCAAGTGTCGTACTAGAGTAGTTATAATTGAGCTTTTATAATATTTAATAGATATTTTTCGAAAATTCTACGCGTGGGAAATATTTGGGGTAACCTGTTTGCCGCTGCAGAGAACGCAAATAATTTAAACTCAGTACCACAACTAAACTATAGACGACATTGACCTTGTTCGCCTTATCAATTGCGGCGGAATTAAATGTTTCTTCCGCGATTTCACGAATAGGAAAGGGAGTGCAGTTGGTAGCACAGTCAACTTCTTCATTGAGTCGTTGGTGGTGATAGCGAGAACAGCGCTATTCGTACTAGTAGTAGAATTTTGCTGTAGTCCGTGATCGGCAGCGCACGCTGATATTTTGCCACCAGTTGCTGGCTGAACAGCCTTGAAACTAGACGTTATTTAATCTGCCTCCGTCGCTGTGCTGACGTCGCCACGCGACAACGCGCGTAACTTCGTAGCTTCGTCTTCAACTTTGACTCTTTCTTTTTGGTCCGTTGCAATGATTCAAGGTATGCTATCTGTAAAATAATAAGAAGGATGACTGTAAATGTGAAAAATACAAAATCCATACATAAGTTGTATTGTTAATAGCTTTAGTACGGAGAAGGTATAAAAGATTAACGTTAACATTTGCTATTGGACTTAATCTTTGTATGTGGACAATAATCTGTAATAGATATCAGTTTTAATAGAGACTAATTTGATTTTGCGTATAACTGTACAGAATTATATTCTTATGTATATACATATGTATATTTCTAAAGATATTGATAAATATCTATAGTCGTAGTATCCAAAAAAGCAACATAATTATAGGTAAATTATTAAATTGGGTTTCGCCAATTTTTGTCGCATTCATAATTTTTTTCTTTTAATATAAAAACCTGTTAAAAACACAATATTAAACTTTTCAGATACAAATTCTATTACGTCAGAAGTACTTACGCATGTTTCTAATGGTGGTATAGTATATATCTTTTATATGTATTTACTCTCGTGGCTCTTAGATCTTAAAATAAAAGTAGGACAATGCTTTTTATGTCGGCAGAACTAAAGAGTACATGTCTTCTTAATCGGCGGCAGTAGTGAGTCCAAAATATGATAGAATTGAAGCTTTCAAAACAAACTAATGCCCAAGAATATGATTATTTTGACGAAAATAATATCTTTGCTGAGTATGTATTTTAACAATAATTAAGAATAATGTAACGCACGATCTGAGCGACAATTCATAAAATGATCATCATAGTTTATATGTTTTGTCCAGGTTTTTTGGAAATTAAAAGTAAATATTTTTTGTCATACAGCTTCTAGTTGCAGCCGCTTCTTAACTTATATTGCTTATCTGATTCAACTGTAACTCTTAATGCCTCAATGCTTGGGGTCTCTGTTAAGAGGGTTTGTAACCGTATCATGCCAATAATTGCAAAACAAAAAGATAAAATAAAGCGAAACTAACAAAAATCTTCAGAATATTTTACCTGTAGCGTGGTTACGTAGAGTCTTGTGGTATATGTAATTTTAGTGTGTATAAATGTGCTCAATCGTCTTGTTATAGCATTGTCTAACAGTTTATATTAGAGATAAAACGGATAGTACTTTGGTCGGATGCAAAATACCAGATATTCGGCCAACGGATATTCGGCCCTGTTGAAATTTTTAGTGGAATATATAAAAATTATTTGCGATGAATCTTCCAATAGTTCATCTCCAACACCCGCTAAAAGAATGAGTGATGACGAGAGTATATCAACTTCACCTCTCACTAGCAAAGTTCACGACAGCTTTTGGCATTATTTCGACAAAGTAGCTAATGAAAATTTAAATAAATGTCAAGAAAAAAACGCTGTTGCACATGAGATTGACTATTATTTGAAGACAGTTCGCATCAATCGTAGTTGCGTACATTAGTAGACAGCTGATGAGAATCAGCATCTAAATTTGTCAAAATTTGCCAGAATTTATCTTTCAGCTCCATGTAGCAGTGTATATAGCGCAATACTTTTTCCTGAAGCCGGTCTTGTTTACGAAAATAAGCGCAATCGTTTATTGTGTCTAAATACAAAGAAAGTAGCGTTCATACAACATAATTGGCCATTAATTATTTTAAATACTAATTTCTTGACAAGAAATAATAAACGTTTTTTGTAAGATTATCATGGGGTTCCTGGAATCACACATTCCTACAGCCCAGAAAACGGCAATACTCGTAGGTTTAATTGTAATACTGAGATAAAACGTAATATTTTTTTAAATAATTTCGAGTATGCATTGGATCTGTTAAATTAGAATGAGTCTTGTAAACTATGTTTGTAAAAGTATAAGATCCTTACTGTATGCATTTGGGTATTAATTTACATTATACCGAAGTAGAATATTACTGATTGAGAAACGCAACGGTTGTATTCCTTGTCACGTTTGTGCTGGATTGTACTTTCCGCAAGACTTGCATATTATAGTCGATTAGATATTTGATATTTTACCCCCTTCATTATTCGCTCTGGAGCGTCTATGGAGCTCGACTCTCTTTAGGCTTTGGGTGACCAACACTTAATTCTACGGTGATGTCTGGGGTTGTGTTATATCTATTTCACTTGCTGCTAACCACTATTCTGCACCACTCTTTTATTAAGATAACTGCCACTTTCCCAATATTTTTTATGTTACAGTTCATGTACTTTAATTTTTTTGATAATTTCTCAATTACTTGTGCCACTTTTATACTAAACTACCTACTCACAATCTACCTAATGACTAAATTTCCCCCAGAAATTCTGACGGATTATTATTGTAACTTCATCGCAATAAACGGTTAAAATAAATAGTAGTCTGGCCAAATGTAGGGAAATGATAGTAAACTTTATTCGATATATGTATGTAATAGGTGTTTATCTTACTAAACTACACTTTTAATACGTATTTCATTTTATTATAATGTTTTTTTTGTAACCATAATACTGTATGAATAATCCATGACAAGGGGGGTTCCTGAACACTTTTGAGCTGTAGTGTAAACTATTAACAGTATAACCAAGAGATCATGATAACAGCGACTAATACGCATTCTATCATCGTTCATCGACTATTAATACAAGCAAAGCAGAAGAATGCACTAGTGAAGTACATATATGGATTCACAAAAATAGAATCCAATTTCATTTGAAATAAAAAAATATTGACTGTACAGCAATTTGATTATTTATTGCGTAATATCTTCCGTATGATTAATGTTTAATAACAATTTTAACATAAATATGTATTCAAGTATCTATTGATATTCGTATTCAAAAAAAGTTCGATCCGTTTTAAAAAATTGCAACATTTGAGAAAATACTTTGTATCGTTTACAATAAAGAAAAACTTATCTTATTGTCATGATAGTTTTTCCACTTTTTAGGTCAATAACAACACTGCAACACATACATATACATATATTAATAAAGAAAAAGTAAAAAAAGATGGACTTCGCCAATTAATTTCCTTTAAAAATCGTGATTGAGAAACATAAGTATCTTTTCATTTTTTCTTTATAAATACAACTTTCACATTAAAAGTATCATGCGGAATTTGTTTACCAATGGCAAAATCTTTCAAACTGGGTATCAGAGCTTTTATGGATTACACATAAACATGATGTGATATCATTGGAAAATAAAGCAGTGTGTAATTTACCATATTTAAAGCATGCTATGATAAGAATGTCGGCGTTTTATCATTGATATTTTTTTGCGAAAAAGAAAAATCTCTTACTTTTCTGCGAAGAGAGTCATGTCTATGATAGCTAACTAATATAGAAAAGTTTACTTATTGTGTGTCCGTCTACAAGTGCTAAGCGTAACAAAATGCCTAATACAATGCAACAAATTTTGCTGAAAATGTCGGCACACCGTCTGGAACATGTCTGGTGCAATGGTTAGATGGCATTTATTAGTAATACATTGTCGTAATTCTTTTAGACTAGTTCAGATTTATAAATCTTAGTTCTCAGCTGGCCTCGCAAAAAGAATCTAAGGGCGACAAATCGGGCGATCTTGCTGATCATTCAATATGGGCTCTCCTTCCAAACCATTACTCAGGGATCTATCATTTAAATACTGTCTCACAAGTTAAGTGTAGTGCCGAGAAGCTTGATTCAGTTGAAAAAATAATTGGTCTCCACTATACTAATCATCGTTCTCCATAATGTTAGTCAACATCGGATCTATGTTGTTTTCTAACAATTCCGAAGACATTTCTCCGCGAAATATCTATGGATAGAAATCTGAACAATTTGATCCAGGGAATTATGACAGTTAATTAGACCATTTAAATAAAGCAAGGGTATGTTAGAAAAGCAAATATTACAAAGGAAACTTAAATTATTAATTGCGTAGTTACTTATAACTTCACAAAACTCCAAACTGCGATCATAGTGCTCTTCATTTAATTCCTGTAGCCACACTGTTGTTTTCTTACTTTTCTGAAGCACCCATGAATTCTGCCACGATAAATTTTTGAAACAACATGGTTGAAATGCAAATAAACATGTTCCTAATAAACATTCAACAAATAGAAAGTAGCTACTTTCTATTTGTAAAATTCTGAATCATGATTATCAAATCATGATTGAATGTTTATTAGGAACATGTTCAGCAACTAGTATTGTAAAAAGAACGCACAAAAGATGAGCGTGATTTGTTTACATATGGTACTAATATAACGCGGCCGTAAATGTGAGGTTATGTTCGTTTTGAACATACTGAACATAAAAATACCATGTTCCACAGGGGAAAGGGGATTACCGATCATAATCACAAATCTTGTTGTAGTGGGGATGAATCACAGCTTCAATTCTTTTGTTTACAAGAATTTCGTTTGAAATATCCAGAAGTAATAATCGATGAAGCCGTATTTTATAACATTCGTTATCTGGTAAATACATTTCGACATACTGGAACTGTTTAACAAAAGAAAGGTAGTGGCAGACGTACAAAGAATATTTATTATTTGCTCATACATTTGATTTTAAAATTAATCGCATTTGACAGAGCGAATCAAATTCGGTCTGACGAGTTGTCAGCTCACTGACTGTCACTGACCTAACGACTTCGACTGCTTTACTTGCTCGTCTGTCAGCCTTAAGTTAAGCCATGCGGATTTAAAATATACATACGTAATCAGTTAATCACGTAAATACCATTTTTCTAATTCAATGTAATAAGTGGTTACTACAACGATTATTTTACACAAACAAATATAAACCAATCGGATTCACGTATTACTGAAGCAACTCGAAATTACAGCGGTATTTTATCGATAATTTTCATAGTAGAATAACTAAGCGTTGTTATGGAAATGCGGTTAATATGGATAGACATTTCTATAGTTCTAGTCTAATTTATACATGAATTAATAAATAAAGAGTTTAGATAAATTTCATTTTGTATTACGTAAAATAATCTAATCAAATACCATACGAGCTTTGAATT
>SMLS01062248.1:0-13190 GCA_004785975.1 Popillia japonica | reverse complement strand
TGAAAATATTATCGCCTGAAGATTATTTAAAACCCAAAAACGTAACAATATGTACATATAAGTGATTATACACATACAAAAGTAATAAGAGAAAGGATGAATTTACTCAATCTTACATCAAAATTACAAAAGTATATTGTATTACATTTATAAAGTCTCGCATAAAAATTTAAACATATTTGAATGATAGTTTCTTTGCTTCTATTGTCAATATAAGTCATTTTTTGTCAGTAGTCATATTCCTTTGTTTTAAAGAAAATAGTATTCTTGTTTTTAATAAAAAAAACTTGAAATTTGTCGAGAATATTATGACATTTCGGAATACGGGGCAAATCTTGTAGTTGTTGTATTTGTTCTTGAAATGTTTTCGACTTGACACTATTATTTAATATCAATGTTCCATTCGCACAGTTATTTCATTCCACACTTGTGGAAATAGTCAAACAGTTGGACACTTGGATAACATAAATTAGAATCACTTTTACATTCACACTGTTTTGTCATTTTATTTATGTCTTGATATTCATCTTCTGCTGTGGATATGAAACAGCATCATAATTCACAAGTGGAATATTTTTTTTTACTTTGAATATCAAAGTAGGTACCAAGTAAATAATACAATGCTGCTTTTACCGCATCGGCTAACCCTTGGTTATTTGTCCAAGCCTGGAATAAATTTAGGTCAACGTTTTCTTCATCATCGTCGTTCGCTGTTTTTTCTAATTCATTAATCGAATCACAATACTGCAGCAGATCATCTTCATCTCAAATTACACAGCTACCTGGTATACCTGTACATTTTAAAGCCTTTTTCTGACTTGTTTGTACACTGAGATACACAATATGCAGACATTTTGTTGCAAATGGCAACTAATAAAACAAAACTCACTTAATCAAATCACCACTAACAAAGCACAGACTGAAAGAAAGAAGTCGGTGAAAAGAAAACACTCAAAATTAAGGTTATGTGTGTTAAGAGGCTGTCAATACAAGGCAAATATAACCGCCATTTTGGGTCCAAAATGTACTTTTCTCTCTAACACAGGTTCCTTACGTATTGCGGTACTTTATATATCTAGTGACTTTATTATACTGTGAATTATACTGTTACGAATGACTCTAGTGGGAGAGCAGTTTAAATGCATTTGCAGTGTACTGTAGTTTATCTAGACAGTTCGCGCATATTCTGGAGACATTCCAGAGAGGGCGTTCTGGAAGGGTCTAGTGTCTAGTGTGTAGTTAGTGAATTCTAGAAGTTGTATTTTAAGTATATAAGGTGGAAATCTGGTTTGAGAGGACAGTCTTGAACTAGCGCGTAATTAGAACGGACTCTGTAAAAATAAATACGAAACGTGTATATAAATTTGTGTTAGTTAAAATAAATAGTTTAATTAGTGTTCTTCGTTACCAAGTAATTGTTAAGTGTTAAATTAGTTTAAATAAATACTTCTGTGAAAATATTATCGCCTAAAGATTATTTAAAAACCCTAAAACGTAACAATTGGTGTCAGGTGTGGGGTTTGGCGATAATTTTTCGTAATAAAATAAATAAAAATGACAATGAGACTGAAAGATCTGAAAGTCATACTCGTAGATCTCAAGAGAGAACTTGAGGAAAAAGATGAAGATACTAATGGAAAGAAAAAAGATCTTTTAGAAAGGCTTCGAAAAGTGATGGAAGCGAACGGTGAGGATCCAGACAACCACGTTTTCGAGGTGGATGGTGGTATTACCGAACTAAAGGGAATGTTAGAAGAAAATTCTAGAAGCCTCGAAAAGAAATTAGAAGAAAATTCTAGCAGCCCCGAAAAGAAATTAGAAGAAAATTCTAGCAGCCTCGAAAAGAAATTAGAAGAAAACTCTCGAACAATGGAAGAAAATTCGAGAAGCCTAGAACACAGGCTTGAAGCAAATTCTAGAAGCCTAGAAATGAGTCTAGAAGAAAATTCTAGAAGCCTAGAGCAGAGATTAGAAGAAAGTTCTAAAATCTTAGACGAAAAGCTATCAGAAGCTATGGAAAATTCTCGAAAAGAGCTAGAAGAGCGTATTCAGCGAATGGAAATAAAATTGGGGCAAGCAAATGTAGCGGACATTGACAACTTGTCCCACCCGCAAGCACAAGAAATGATAAAACAAGAAGTAATACAAGCGACCCCAATACCTCATGGACAAAGTAAATTACCAATTTCGACGGCAAAACACCGCTAGAAGAACATATGATGCTTTTTGAAACAGCTGCCATGATAAATGCCTGGAATGAAACCAGCAAAGCGGGTAACTTATCACTGACGCTACGTGGCGATGCTTTGGGAGTACATCAAGCCATACCTCTAGTGGAGCGACAGAACTACGGAGAACTCGTGAAACAGTTAGAAATGCGTTTCGGCCGCAGCCACATGGAACAAGTATATCGATCACAATTAAAAAATCGCCCACAAAAGTCCACCGAAAGTTTACAAGAATATCAAGCAGAGGTATTCCGCTTAACAAGATGTGCATATCCCACAGCTCCTGACGAAGTCAGTGAAACTTTGGCCATCGACAAATTCCTCGATGGGCTCCGAGATATCGAAACACAGCAAGCAATGAAGTTGGCACGCCCAAAAACATTGAAGGAACTTTTGTCGCAAGCCCTTGAGTTCGAAGCGGGGAAACAGACAGATCCCGTTGAGGAGTTTGTCAGAAAAGTGCTTGAAGCGATGAAATCAAGAAAGATTAGTTGCCGGAATTGTGGAAAAGTTGGACATTCGAGAAACAATTGTCCTCAGTTACGAAAGAGAGGCAGGGAACTGAAAAGGATTGACGTGAAGGGGCAGTCGTTCACCCATATTGCTGACGGCACTGAAGCGTCTGTAATTGTCGCAGCCTTGAAAAGCCACACCAATAGTCTTTTTGTGACTGGATTTGTAAACGCTCAGCCTCCAGATATGTTGCTGGATACTGGTGCAACAATGACAATCATTCGCCCAGAGATTCTTAAAGCAAGGAAGGCAATCTTGCCAACCAGATATGCATTACGTACGGCTACTGGGGAGCCAGTCAACGTACTCGGGGAAACGATTGCCGACTTCCGCATGGGTGATACGAGCTTCAGTTATCGCGTACTAGTGGCGAACATTGAACAGGACATAATTCTTGGAATGGACATAATGGCCGAATTTGGTTGCAAATTGGACCTTCACGGAGGAATACGTAGAGTGAATGGTGAGGACATTGTTCTCAATCGCTCCAGAGATATGGCCTCTCGTGTCATTCTGGCCAGTGACATAATGATTGAGGGGCGTAGCCAGATGATTGCTTCAGCCATTCTAAATGAGAGGGTACCAGAAAACCAAATTGTGATGTTAGAACCAGACCCGAACAATAGTCTACCTCAAGGGATTCTGTTTGCCAAATCGATAATCCAGACCAAGGAGGATGTTCCTGTCCGATTGATGAATCTTAACCCCTAGCTAGTCGCGCTGGCATATAAAGTACGCCAACTCTGTTAAAATTGGGATAACTTGGGAACACTGCAGCATGCTATCGTAGAACTTTTTCTAACCTCGCATCGATATGTCCTTTAGTAGGATCTTGCAACCCGAGAGTGCACTGATTTCTTTAAGTAGTTAGTTTTAATACGTTAATGTTGTGAGAAGCGTATTCCGTACGCCGTTGCAACTAATTAGGTAAGTAGAATTTTGACATAAATACAAATATTTTTTCAACTATCATCTTTTGTTTTGAATTTTTATAAATGTATCCATGTGGGGTTATTTCAGGGAGAGAAAGAAAGAGAAAATAAATGTTTCTTCGATGAGCAGTGAAGATATCTACAACCTCTTCGAAGAGCCAGATTCAGAAGAGACTGACGCTATTGGTGAATCCTCGGGATCCGAAGACAAACATATAGAAGACAACAAATATTATTAAAGTGAAATTGAGGTAGAGGATGTCGATCAAGATACTGACATAGCAGAGCATGGGGAATCGGAAGAGGGGGAGGACCAATACTTCTATATTGGTCGTTCTAAGAATAAATACACCACTATCAAGTGTCAATGTAACAACTTTTGCGTAAAAAAACATTGCAAAACTAATGTGCAATGCAAAACGTGTGCAAATCCGCGAAAAGGTGTTGAGTCTGAATCTTTTACTTACAATTATCTCAAGGATTCTGAAGAATTTATTTAGTTATACGATGTTTTTTAAGATATTTGTGAATTTTTTCATTTCATTTTTATAGTATTTTTCTAAGAAATAAACGAAATGTATAAGCAACTATTTATTCAGCAATTATTTATTCATGGCGTAGTGTATACGCCGCGCGACTACTTACGTTAAATTCTAAGCGCGACTAACTAAGGGTTAATGATTACCCAGTAAAGATTAAAAAAGGAGCCACCTTGGGAAGTTGTTCATGTATATCATCGATTGTCCAAAGAGCATGTACCCTCGACGACATCCGTTCAACCCTCCAAGCTTTTGAACAACATGACCAATATGCCCTGTGAGAGTCAACGCCACGCAGCGAGAGCTTTGATTGGTCGCTATCAAGATGTTTTTGAAACTGAAGACGGCGCCAAAGGAAGAACTAATGTGGTACGACATCGAATAGACACCGGTGATGCGAGGCCGATTCGCCAAGCAGCCAGAAGATTGCCACTGGCTAAGCAAGAGGAAGCCGAACAAATTATCTGGGATATGGAACGAGATGGCGTGATAGAACCATCGAAGAGTCCGTGGGTTTCTCCAGTGGTGTTGGTTAAAAAGAAGGATGGTACCACTAGATTTTCCGTAGATTACCGACTCCTGAATAACGTGACGAAGAAAGACAGCTATCCCCTACCTCGGATCGACAATACTTTGGATACTCTGGTAGGGTGCAAAATGTTTTCAACACTGGATCTCAAGAGTGGCTACTGGCAAGTGAGCTTGGATCCCAAAGATAAAGAGAAGACTGCGTTCACAATTGGAACCGGCCTTTGGCAGTTCAACGTTATGCCGTTTGGATTATATAATGCCCCTGCAACATTTGAGAGACTCATGGAGAACGTCTTGAGGGGACTGTCATGGGAAACTCGCATGGTCTACCTTGATGACATAATTGTTCTTGGAAAATCCTTTGATGACCATATAAGGAATTTAGAACAAGTATTCCAACGCCTACGAGAGGCAAAATTAAAGTTGAATCCAAAGAAATATAATCTATTCCGGAGACAAGTAAACTATCTCGGCCATGTTGTCTCGGAAGAGGGAGTAGCCGTTGACGAAGGGAAGATTGAAGCAATTAAGAAGTGGCCAGTGCCCAAGATAAACATGAAGTTAGAAGTTTCGTCGGCCTTTGCACATATTATCGTCGGTTTGTCCCGGGATTTGCAAAAATCGCTAAACCATTAACACAACTGACAGAAGTTTTGTTTGGGATACGTACTGTGAGGATGCCTTTGAGCAACTGAAGCAAATATTGATGTGCGCTCCGATTTTGAACTATCCGCGCCCTGATGGGAAATTCAGCTTAGACACAGATGCTAGCAATGTAGGCATCGGAGGAGTTCTTCCCCTTAGTAAAATCAATCGAGCATTTTCACAAATACGTGTATGGAAGGAAGTTTTTGCTAAGAACCGATCACGCAGCGTTAACTTGGCTGTTGAGCTTTAAGAACCCCAAAGGAAAAGTAGCGAGATGGATCGAACGATTGCAAGAGTACGATTTCGATTCAGGACATCGACCAGGAACCAGCCATCGTAATGCAGACGCGTTATCCAGAAGACACTGCCCCAAAAATTGTGCACACTGTACTCGCACAGAAGGCAAAGAGGTGGCTTCTTGCAACAGAGTCTGTGTGGTGAATGACCAATGGAGCGAGGACCAAATCCGAAATGGCCAAGAGTCAGATCCAGATTTGAGACTGTTACTGGAATGGAAGAGAACGGGAACCAGGCCAACTTGGGAAGCAGTAGCCCCACTATCTCAGGCTGTGAAATCATATTGGGCGCAGTGGGACTCCATAGTGGTGGAAAATGGTCTACTGAAAAGAACGCTGGAAAACAATTATGGCACGACCAGAAAATTACAAGTGATTGTCCCGAAGGAGAGAATTTGTGAAATATTAGAACTATTACATGATGGCACGTCGGGAGGGCACTTGGGAATCCGGAAGACTTTGGAAAAGGTCAGAGAGCGCTTCTATTGGATAAATTGCAAAGAAGATGTCAAGGATTGGTGTAGGAAGTGCGTACCCTGTGCCACCGCCAACGGACCTCATAAGCGAAGAATAGCCCCGATGAAGCAATATAACGTGGGTACTCCATTCGAAAGGATTGCAATCGACATCACTGGTTCATTTCCTACGACAGATAGTGGAAATAAATTTATTTTAGTAGCAATGGATTATTTCAGTAAATGGGTGGAAGCCTACGCATTACCCAACCAGGAAGCTACTACGGTGGCACAAGTGCTGGTCAAAGAATTAGTCTGCCGTTTTGGTGCGCCACTCGAGTTGCATTCCGACCAAGGACGCAATTTCGAGTCAGCAGTTTTCCAAGATGTGTGCAAAATATTGGGAATCCATAAAACCAGAACCACTGCTTTGCAGCCACAGTCTGATGGCAGGTGGAACGCATGAATCGAACAGTGATAAAATATTTGTCAAAAACTGTCGCCGACCACCAACGTGATTGGGATCAACAACTCCCTCTATTTCTTCTGGCATATAGAGCATCGGTTCATGAAACGACAAGTCAAAGCCCGGTCAACGTAATTTTTCGTAGAGAACTACGACTACCATGTGACTTAAAGTTTGGCTTCAAGCCCGATGAAGAAGTAGTTGGAGAAGACTCCGTGTCCAAACTCAGGAAGCGAATGAATGAGATCCACAGCACCGTAAGAACTAACATCAATGAGGCAAGTGACCGAATGAAGGAACGTTATGACATCAAAGCGGACGAAAACTCATACCAACGAGGAGATCGTGTGTGGTTGTATAATCCTAAGCGCCGTCGTGGATATTCCCCTAAACTACAGCGATTATGGGAAGGACCCTACGAGGTAGTCAAAAGGATTAACGATGTCATTTATCGCATCAGACGGAAGCCGAGCGGTAAACCAAGAGTGGTCCACTTCAACCGACTGGCCCCATTCCTCGGAAACAATCACGAGGAAAACAGCGAACAGAATGTCCGGGTTTGTAACGTTCCAAATGTCGAGGTTACTTACGACGAAGGTTCGTCATGCTATCACGACGGAAATCCAACAAGACCTATTTCTGGCCCCTGGAAACCACGCCTTGGCACACTGCGTGCCCAAAGGCCTTAAGATGCAGAAAGGAATTGCCAATGTATTTCGGCAAAAGTTTGGAGGGACCGAGAGTCTTAAAAGACAGCAACCACAAATTGGAAAAGTTCTATACCAAACTGTTCAAAACCGGCCCTGTTTTATTTGGTGACCAAAGTGTCAAGCTCCGGAAAACCATCTTACCGCACGATGTGGGACGCTCTGGAAAGTCTTAGGGAATACCTGCTAGAAGAAGGCCTCAACAGACTGAGCATACCAAAGCTAGGATGCGGATTGGATGGATTGGATTGGAGAATCGTGAGAAGTATGATCGAAGAATTGTTTCGACATGCTGGGATTGAAATCGTGGTTTGCAACCCACGAAGAACAGGAATTACGAGAAAGACTGTGTCCTGCTATTTCTTTGAGAAATCATAATGCAGAAAGGGACCAGAGTGCCGTTATCGCCATGAAGCCGGTGAGCGACGCTGTTCCGGAACGGAACAGTTCTAAGGAGGGGGCAGTGTTACGAATGGCGCCATCTAGTGGGATAGCAGTTTAAATGCATTTGCAGTGTACTGTAGTTTATCTGGACAGTTCGCGCGTATTCTGGAGACATTCGAGAGAGGGCGTTCGGGAAGGGTCTAGTGTAAAGTCACTAGATATACTAAGTACCGCAATACGTAAGGCACCTGTGTTAGAGAGAGAAGTACATTTTGGACCCAAAATGGGGGTTATATTTACCTCGTATTGACAGCCTCTTAACACACATAACCTTAATTTTGAGTGTTTTCTTTTCACCGACTTCTTTCTTTCAGTCTTTGCTTTGTTAGTGGTGATTTGATTAAGTGAGTTTTATGTTATTAGTTGCCATTTGCAACAAAATGCCTGCATATTGTTTATCTCAGTGTACAAACAGGTCAGAAAACGGCTTTAAAATGTACAGGTATACCAGGTAGCTGTGTAATTTGAGATGAAGATCATCTGCTGCAGTATTGTGATTCGATTAATGAATTAGAAAAAACAGCGAACGACGATGATGAAGAAAACGTTGACCTAAATTTATTCCAGGCTTGGACAAATAACCAAGAGCTAGCCGATGCGGTAAAAGCAGCATTGTATTATTTACTTGGTGCTCTGATATTCAAAGTAAAAAAAATATTTCACTTGTGAATTATGATACTGTTTTATATCCACAGCAGAAGATAAATATCAAGACATAAATAAAATGACAAAACTGTGTGAATGTAAAAGTGATTCCAATTTATGTTGTGTCTATGTGTCCAACTGCTTGACTATTTCCACTGGTGTTGAATGAAATACCGTGCGAATGAAAAATTGATATTAACTAATAGTGTCAGTTCGAAAACATTTCAAGATAACTACAAGATTTGCCCCATATTCCAAAATGTCATAATATTCTCGATAAATTTTAAGTTTTTTTATTAAAAACAAGAATACTATTTTCCTTAAAACAAAGGAATATGACTACCGACAAAAAATGACTTGTATTGACAATAGAAGCAACGAAACTATCATTCTAATATGTTTAAATTTTTATGAGAGACTTTATAAATGTAATATAATATACTTTTGTAATTTTGATTGTAATATTGCGTAAATTCATCCTTTCTCTTATGACTTTTGTATGTGTATAATCACTTATATGTACATATTAAGATAAATAGAAATTATTGTTAATAATGTTCTCCAATATGTACTATGGTGGACTCCCCAAGGTGGACACCTAATGTACCCTGTGTAACAAGTACTTAGTCCACTGACATTGGTAGAAGTCAAAGTGACACAACCGACGGAAGTGTCACTCATTTATTTATACGTTTTATTACGATAATTTGTACAAAATGCCACAACTAACTAATGTTGAAAGAGCTGTTATTATTTCTAAATTAGAAGACAATTGGTCTTTACGAAGAATAGCGGCGCATATGCATGTAAGCAAATCATGTGTTTTTTAAATTAAAACCATTTGGCAAACTGAACAGCGGACAGAGAAAAGGGCCAGACCTAATGGACTTAGAAAGATTTCTAATGAGGAAGAAGATCAGGCTTTAAGTCAATATGTATTGGAAAATCCGTTTACAACATCTGTTAATGACTGTGCTGAAACTCATTTTCCCGGTTGCAGCAAAACAGCTCGTAGACGTTTAAAAGTAGCAGGTATCCATAATCATGCGCCCGCAAGGAAACCATTTCTAACAGAAGTGAATAAGCAAAATAGGTTAAATTTTGCTAATGAATTTATCAACCGCGACGAAGATTTCTGGACGTCAGTTATATTTTCAGACGAAAAAACATTTCAGTCTTGTTACAACGGTAGACTTCGCGTGTATCGGCCCCGCAATACCAGATACGATTCAAATTACATTCATTCTCTGAACCGAAGTGAACGGTTTTCAGTAAGCGTTTGGGGTTGGATTAGCGCAGATGGTATTGGTATATGCCACAGAATTCCAGGCACCCTGACGGCTCTCCGATACCGAGATATATTGGAAAATATTATGCTACCATCAGTAAGGGCCATTCTCAATGACAATTTTGTTTACCAACAGGATAATAGTCCAATCCATACAGCCAACATTATAAGAACCTGGTGTAACGAAAACCATGTAGATGTTCTCCCATGGCCTGCCAAAAGTCCAGACCTGAATCCCATCGAAAATGTCTGGGCTTACATGGTAAAACGAATTTATCATACTAGAAATATTAGACCTGCTAACACCGAAGAGCTTTGGCAGGAAATACAAAATGCATGGAAAGCAGTTCGACAAAACTACGACATGCGATCGTTAATAGGATCAATGAGAAAAAGACTGCAACATACAATTGCGGCTCACGGTGGGTCTACAAAATACTGACTATATTTTTATTGCTGTTTAGTTCATATTTCACTTTTACATTAAAAAGTTTCAAGTATTACGCCTGCCTTTAAATGCTTTTAATTAAAAAAATTCTATATAAAACGCCACTGATTGAAACCATATTTACAATATATAAAAATAAAAAAAAATACTATAGCAACTAAAGAACTAAAGAAGGTACAATTTACTTCTTGTTATTGGCATGTAAAAAATATTGAAAAGGAAATATGGATTGTGGATAATTTGCAAGATGACATTGAAAAATTGATTATTCATGCAAGAGATTAATCTTTGGAAGATCAAACCAATTCCTCGATTGACTAGATAATTGACAACACTTATGCGTGTGTAATTGCTATTTTTTGTAAATATTATTGTATTATATAGGTATTTGTATGATTTCAGCTATTTTTGCAACTGTTATTGGTTAAGGCTTATATCGTTTTTTAATTCAATAAATTCTATTATATCCCTATAACTAAACGTTGCAAAATATAAAGTTGGTAATGAGTAAAAATTAATAAAATTATGCGCTTTACAAACTGTTATATATACCATTGAAAACGTTTAATACTGCTGTCCCAACTCTGGTTAAAATTGATTTAACCAGGTTGGAACCATCACAGATTGAAGAACGAAAGACAAAATTAATTGGTTATAACCAATAGGTATATACTGGAAAATGTGTATTATTTACGTTTTAGCAGTCATGAAGTAAATGTTATGATTTGATTGCCTGAAATGTCAAATAATTAATCGGAAATAACAAAGTACAGCTGATTGCATGATTTAGCAACCGTGTATCGTATTCCCTAAGGTGTATCGGTATACTGCATATGGAGGTTGAGACAATCTATAGTATTTTGCATACAGAAAAGTACTAAATGACTACTGAAGGTAACATTGAACTTTGCAATCTATAATTTTGCGCTTTCATCTGTATATTTTGGTATTAGTTTTCAGATACTAATTTGACTTTGATGAGTTGATTTAATTCACTGTCATACTAAAGTGACATAACGGTAAATAAAGATTTGAACTGTAACTGAGAAACGTATAGTAGGATAACACGATATGTGATGATATTAAAGGAATAAGCCCAAGAAATAAGAACTAATACAAAGATACATATGTACATCCCGATTCTGGATTTATAAACATTTACCATGCCTTGACTTCAGGTTGTTAAAAGAAAGAGAATTCTGGCTACTATACATTGTATTATTTTTCTATTTTATTATCTAGTTGTATATTTTGTCCTATAATTTATCAATAAATTCATACTAAATTTTTTAGTGAATAAATGTCATTTGATTGAAAGTGATAGTGATTTGACAAATGCATTTGATATATTTAATTACAATTGTCAAATAAAGCAATTTATTATTACATAGTGGGAAGTTTTAAAAAAGCTGTTATTGCTTGCAATTTGTCAATGATTACAAACATGAAAGTATGTATATTCCATATTATTTACGTCAGTTATGTTTACTTCACACAATATAATAAATGGTCTGTTTTAAATTCTATACACAGCAAATTAATGATGTAATTAATATTACCTGTTGACTTAACTTGTGAGGTTTTTGTTGAATTTACTGATTTATCCACATCAGAAATTAACGGAAGAACGTTTAACTTATTTATGAAAGAATGGTATGATTCTATTTCTTCCATGCTCTCAAAACTGCTACATTCTGGATGAGGTTTCATTGTCTTCTTTTCTTTTGTAATATCATCTACAAGATTTGGACCAGTTTGATTCATATTTTCATTTCTACTATCTGATAAGTTCAACATTTTTCTTTTAACACCTTCCAAGATATCTGGCACATTTTCATCATTATTAAGTGGAACGTTGATTATTATATTTAAACTGTTGGGGCTCTTTTTCTTGTTGAGCAATTCTTTATATGTTTTCATTATTTTTTAAGCTGAAGCACATTCTCAATGAGGAGCAAATTATTAAACACCTTCTAAAAATGTAATCAATTTTTAAAACCATTTTTATAATAAAGAATCAGCAAAAATCAATGCAAAGCACTTACATGTAAAGTTTACAATTGAACAACATGCAACCACGTTCAAATGCGTTCAAACGTGATCTCAATCAATCTTAACCACATCTTAACGATCTTAAAACCTATCACACGTGCTATCACAGTCGAATGCAGTCGAATGGTCGAATGCAGGTCGAATGGTTACGTATGGTGTGGTTAGTGCCAGTGCTTTTTACATAGGGTAGAATCCAGGATACACAGAAACAGGTATGCTCGTTTCAGATCTTAAACTCGTCTAGGCCGCACTTGACGTCAGTGCGAAGGAAATTACATTTGAAATTTATTTCAAGAAAGGTTAAAATCGCTGGTTTTGCAGGCGGGATTTGTATTTTACAATTAATGCTTCGCAATGACGTATGCATAAGATGCGCGTCGGCATACCTCTATCTGTGTATCCAGAGGTGCTTTCCAACCTCGTGCATTACACATTACATGAAATTACTCTGAAGTGCTCTATGTAACATACATCGAAACCACAGGTAAACACTATGAACATTTCTGTCGGCACCTTTGATCTTTTATGTATATTTTTGAATAGCCTCTAAGTATACAGTGATGTTAGGGGCATCTTAACAAGATGACCAAATCAATAAAATTGAATGTATGCGAAACCGCGGAAATGGTAATTATTTTGATAATTGAAAAAGTAACGTTGAATTGTAAAAAGGAAAAGTAACCCTCGCCGGCTTACTTCTATTTCCAGAGTAGGTCGGAATAAAATAAACACCGTCTTCTTAGCAACACTTTATTCTGTATCTAACTTCATCGTAGTGATATATAAAAGTAACTAAATGCTACCAACTGTAAATAATACCCTTGTTTATACAATATAATTATTTATTCAATTTAATTGGAAGATTTAACGGACGTTAAGCGCAAAAGTTGTAATATTAAAAGTATGTTATTACATGCATATTGAAGCTAAAAAGGTTTAGTAATAAGATACATAAAACAAACTAAATTACGAAAAGTTTGTACCTCGCTGACTACACT
>SMLS01062242.1:0-19250 GCA_004785975.1 Popillia japonica | reverse complement strand
TTTTCGTAATAAAATAAATAAAAATGGCAATGAGACAGAAAGATCTGAAAGTCATAGATCTCAAGAGGAAACTTGAAGAAAGAGATGAAGATACGAATGAAAAGAAGAAAGATCTTGTAGAACGACTCCGGAAAGTGATGATAGAGAACGGTGAGGATCCATCAGACAACCACGTTTTCGAAGTGGATGGTGATATTACCGAACTAAAGGGAATGTTAGAAGAAAATTCTCGAACAATGGAAGAAAATTCTAGAAGCCTCGAAAAGAAATTAGAAGAAAATTCTAGAACATTGGAAGAAAATGCTAGAAGCCTCGAAAAGAAATTCGAAGAAAACTCAAGAAGCTTAGAAATGAGGCTAGAGGAAAATTCTAGAAGTCTGCAGTGGTTAGAAGAAAATTCCAGAAGCCTAGAACAGATTAGAAGAAAATTCTAGAACAATAGAAGAGAATTCAAGAAGCTTAGAAAAAACGTTAGAAGAAAATTCTAGAAGTCTAGATCAGAAGTTTGCAGAAAATGCCAGAATCTTAGAAGAAAAGCTATCACAGGCTATGGAAAATTTCCGAAAAGAGCTGGAGGAGCGTATTCAGCGAATGGAAATAAAATTGGGGCAAGCTAGTTTGGCGGATATTGACACTTGTCTCAACCGCAAGCACAAGAACTGATTAAACAAGAAGTAACCCAAGCAACCCCAATACCTCATGGACAAAGTAAATTACCAACTTTCGACGGAAAAACACCGCGAGCAGAACATATGACGCTTTTTGAAACAGCTGCCATGATAAATGCCTGGAATGAAACCACCACAGCAGGTAATTTATCACTGATGCTACGTGGCGATGCTTTGGGAGTACTTCAAGCCAGACCTCTAGCGGAGCGACAGAACTACGGAGAACTTGTGAAACAGTTAGAAATGCGTTTCGGCCGCAACCACATGGAACAAGTATACCGATCACAGTTGAAAAATCGCACACGAAAGTCCACCGGAAGTTTACAAGAATATAAAGCAGACGTATTCCGCTTAACCAGATGTGCGTATCCCACAGTTCCTGACGAAGTCAATGAAAGTTTGGCTATCGACAAATTCCTCGATGGGCTCCGAGATATCGAAACACAGCAAGCAGTGAAGTTGGCACGCGCAAAAACATTGAAGGAAGCTTTGTCGCAAGCCCTTGAGTTCGAAGCGGTCAAGCAATCCATACGAACCCGGACTCGAGTGCGAACAGTAGAGAACTGCGCGGAGGGGAAACAGACAGATCCCGGGAGGAATTTGTCGGAAAAGTGCTTGAAGCGATGAAATCAAGAACTAGTTGCTGGAATTGCGGAAAGAGTGGACATTTGAGGCACAATTGTCCTCGGTTACGAAAGACATCTAGGCAGACGGAAAACTAAAAAGGGTTGACGTGAAGGGGCAATCGTTGACCCGTATTGCTGAAGCATCTGTAATTGTCGCAACTTTAAAAAGCCACACCAATAGCCTTTTTGTGAATGGATTTGTGAACGCTCAGCCTCGAGATATGTTGCTGGATACTTGTGCAACAATGACAATAATTCGCCCAGAAATTGTTAAAGCAAAGAGGACTATCTTGCCAACCAGATGGGCATTACGTACGGCTACTGGGAAGTCAGTCAACGTACTCGGGTCAACGATTGCCGACTTCTGCATTGGTGATACGAAATTCAGGTATCGCGCACTGATAGCGAAGACCCCAATCGACGCACCCTCGATAACAATAAAAAAATCAGCTGTTGTCTCTTCTGTTTATTCTGTGGTTTTAGCTCGTGGTCTAGTATTCTCTTTCACAGGATACACCTATAGAGGTATGCTCGTTTCGAAACCAAATATCGGCATCGTCAAAGTCGCGGATGACGTCAGTGCGAAGGAAATTACCTTACATTACACATATCTTTTGCCGTGTATATTCTTGTGCCTTTGTTGTAGCATCTTTTACTGGTAAGGTAAGTAGTCTAAATATAAGAATAATTTAATAATTATTATACAAGTTATTATTTTAGACAATGACTAGAAGATCTTGTTCGATAAAAAGATGTGAAGATCCAGAGTCGTCAAGATATTCATTGCCTAACCCTGTAAAATACTCAGATATATTTGCACACTGGGTTACTTTATGTGAAAAGGAGGATTTGAATAATTGAACGCCACATGAAATTTATAGATTGACATAAATTTGCCATCAGCGGTACGCAGGCTGATATGAAATCATATATTTTAATGGAAAAATCCGATTTTCCGAGTAAATTGCTATCAAGCAAAGGTAAACATTATACGTATTGAAATACTGTACTATTTATCCATAATGCACTAGTTCTAGTTCTTATTTTTTATTCAGGTTCTATTGCGAAGGATGTGTATATAGATGACCTGCCATTGCCATCATCTATCTTTAGTTCAGTGACTGGTATTAAAAGCAGAAAAAGTAGAATATCATTAAATAACCCCATTTATGTACAAGCTCGAGTCTACAGTAAAATTAAAAAGTAACTTTTAGGAAGTTATTTGTTTAATTTTTTAGAGCCTATAATACAACTAGAACTGTTCCTACATTTACGAACAATTTTATTTGGTTATTATTTCCACTTTAGTTCATCGCTCTTCCGTGGAAATAATAATATTGCATTGGAATTTATTAAATTCGCAATTACATGTATTTTTCTGACCATTAATTACATATCTATTTTCATATATTAGGTCAATTGACTTAAAAAGGGGAAAAATATCTGAAAATAGATAAGTAATTAAATTTAAATTTGCAATATAAATTTAAAAGAGGATTTTTTAAATTCCCGCGTTTACTATTATTAGTACCTGCAAGTCCTAAGAGATGGCGTAAAAACACTAGGATAAAACTATATACGGGGGTTTCCACTCAACACTATGTACTCTATGGCTCCTTGAGATAATAGTTGCATACAAGGAGCATATATAAGAGTGACGCATTCCACGCTAAAAATTAGACCCCTACGCGAACACCGCCCGTGGTCATATGGTAAACTAAATTTGTAAACAACGGCGATGGCGGCACTTTTAAATTAGTACAATGCTTTTTTTTGGTTTTAAATATACTCTAAATACGTGTTTCGATCTTGTTTGATCTCATCAGTGCAATATATCTATAAATATAGAAATTACAGACACGTATTTACGTGTATAAATAAAAATAACTTCTGGTAAAACAAAGTTAAACTCCAAGAAAAATAAATATTTAACATTCCATAAATAACATGTATATTAAAAATATAAAATTCTGTTGCATATAATAATAAATACATTAATAAATAAAACAATATAATCTTGAATAGATAACAAAATAACTTATGCACTCATAACAATAAATAAATTGAAATTCTAATAAATAACTAGATAAAATAAGGACAATTATTCATATGCACAAAAGACTAGAAAACCCTAAACTTCTTACCCACTACAAATGCATCAGCTGTCTAATTTTTCTGGTGTGTTCGAACAGATCTGTCATTAGAAGACCGACAAAAATCGTCATAAAATTTCCTATAATTAAACTCATAGATATATTTAACAGCTGTTCTTGAACCAAAGTTTGATGATCGGAATGAACACAAGTATACCATGAAAAGCTAACCTTCCGCAAAGTTACCAACATTTTCTTCTGAATAGAATTTACATGGACAAATGACTTTCGCAAGACAACCATCCTATAGTAAATGTTATTAACATATAATACCAAACTAAAAGTGGGATAAAGAAGATTATTTGAATCACCAAATTCCTTAAACATTGTAGTTGTTTGATGAGGTTCTACGTTAGCAGAAAATAAAGAACATTTACAAACCTCACAATCGGTTAAATTAAGTTTTTTTAAGATGAATCCACAGACATAGGTGACACTTGCTAATTAAAATCAATTTCATCATTAATCGGAACATCTAGAGAAGAAGCTTCTAGTTCGTTCTTATCCAATGCACAAGTCGTAGCACTTTTAGGTTCAATAGAAGTCATAAAAGATTGCAGATTACTTCAGATATGCCTCCTCCTCGCAATTGAACCCGATAGAATGAAGAATACAAGTTTTAAAATTGGCAATGAACTGATGACAACTCAGATTTGTATTAAGACCACCACACTGACGTATGACACCAAATAAATTCTCCAAAGGATTAGCCCATGATTAGCCCGTCTACTACAACAATTAATAAAATAAAACAATTGATAATAACAAAATTTACCCCAAACTTGTGCTTCTTTTGTTCATAACCTCACCTTACTCTACTCTACTACAATTTGTATTCACTACGTCATCTAGATCAATCTAGATTTGCATTTTTATTTATTTTGTCATGTCACTTCCTCTTACAGTTAATCATGATTATTGATGAAAATATCGCTATAAACTGCCTCATATTTCATATCAAAACCTTTTTTGATGTTTGATTATAATTGCTTTAAATATAAAGCTTACAAAGACTTGGCAACCATACTATATTTAGTTTACCATATTCCTCCAAGAGGCGCGCACATCTTGCCCGAAATTTCAAATTTGAAAGAAACCACCGTGGTTGCATAGTTGGTGGTTGATCAGATCCAATCAGATCATATTTAAATAAGATGTCATAGATGTGGTCATAGATACCGGATTATGTAGCAAGATAACGTGAAGATAACACAAGATAACAACGGTGAAAAAATGAGAGCATAATGAAAGTAATGAGACAGTTTCAAAACGTAAAAAATACTTGCAAGCGTCTTTTCGTGAATAGTAAAAAAGCATATTCGAACAATTTATTATTTCATTGTAGCAGTGTACAAGGTGTAGTTATTAAATTTATTTAATGTATATCCATATAATACGTGATAAATCATGTCTGACATTAGTGGTAAAATACATTAGTAAAAAACGATTTAATCAATATAATTATATTCCTTTTAGAAATTCGAATATCTTATAATGACCGAGACAACTTGCTGTTAGAGAAAAATATTGCTGTTAAGGAACCATTCAATTTATTCAATAAATGGTACCAAGATGTCCGGAATAACCCTTCTATTAAAGAACCAAATGCAGCTTGTTTAGCCACGGCGACTAAGTAAGTAAATTTTTGATTTCTTATGTTATTTACTTAAACTGTCGCTTTTAAGGGATGGCATACCCTCCGCCAGATATATTTTATGTAAAGGTTTTGACTCTGATGGATTTAGATTTTTCACACATTATACCAGTAGGAAAGGTCAAGATATAGTATGTATATCAATCAGTTTACCATTATTACCTTATTGCTCAGCAGGATTTCTCACATTTCTGCTATTGCATTTGCTATGCAATTCATCCTGATTATGCAATTATGCATTATAATATAAATGGGCTATCTCATTGTTGTTATTGGACTTTACATATTAATAGTGAATGAAGACTACAAAAATGAATATAATAGCTAGAAACACATGTATTTTAGAAACTGAATATTAAGTTTTAAGTAACTAGTCTATATACTAAAGGTAATTATAAAAGAGCGACAGGTTGGTTAAGAGCAAGGTCAATAATCTGGTATAATATAGTTCGACAAGTGCTGCATTATCAAGCTGAATAGATTGCTGTAAGGCCATCAAATTTTATGTTTGTTCTGTTTTGTCTACTATTAACACTTAAAGTGCCGGAATTACATTAATGCAATGTTCCTTGACTAATTGGTTAACCACCGGGATGTCATTTTTGCAACATAATATAATACGCTTGAGTCTGTCCACAATCAGTGAAATATTTGTCATAAAATTGCTTATCAGCTTTTGTAAACAGAATAAGTATCTTCAAAAGCAAGGAGGGTCTTTTGTATGTATATTAGTGGAGATATAATACATAATATATTATGCATTGAGACTAGAATATTAGTTAAAATTGATAACTGGGAATAAGCATATATATCGCAGTTTTGGCATAGTTATTTTATAAAGTTGCTGTCCTTTTCAGTGTTAATAATAGATCAACGATGTACAAGTATCGTACCTACTATAGATGATCAGATGAACAAACACAGCAGTTTCAGGTTTCCTAAAACAGTAAATTATTGAGCTTGTTAATGTAAGAAATTGTGAACTATTGAAGTTGCACCATGTTCCTATCATAATTTAATTATAAGTTATAGTATTACTTAATTAATCTAACTCCTTCTTCCAAGTCTCACAAAATTTAAGGCACGAGACAGTAATAACTCGAAGTGAAATATAGTATTTTATATTTGCTCGTATAAAATAGTATCGTGTATTATATGAGAATTAATGGGGGTTGCAAAGTTGTTGACGAATACATATTAACTTATTGTGTTTACATGGTCAATATATCTACATTGTCTATCACAAATCCGGTAGTTAGAAGGTTTAGGAAACCTACTCTCAGTAAAATTTTGAAATTTCTGCTTGTAGTATTGATTCTATTCTTTAAAATACTTTCAATCAAATCAAACAGCAACTTTCTAGGATTCTAAGAATTATTTGTGTGTGCTTTGTATCAAATCTTAAAAATTTTGCTATTGCATCACCTTCAAGAGAAACTAATTTTGTAAAATGCTTCATACCTTTTTCTTAAAAACAGCGGAGTTACTATCTAATGGGAAGTCATTTGACTAAAAATATATAAAAAAGCTAAACATACTACAAAGGTAAATTTCAGAATTGTATTAGCAGTAGGTTCTCTAAACTTTTTAACTGACAGGTTTTGGAAAATACCTTGTAAATTTCGATGATTTCGATTCAAGGATCATTCTGATAATTGATTATGAATGACGTGTAAAATTGATATCTATGGAATATTTAATATTTTGTTTCGATTACACGAAATAATTTGCAAATCAGACGCACTAGCATAATTTTCCAATATGTCACGATCGCATATGTTATCGCATTAGGTATACCTTGGGCTTGTTTCTCATTACCAAAACAGCAGAAAACGAGAACAGGATCGTTACAGTGTTTGCCCTTTTTAGTTATCAAGCCTCACAATAATTCTTCTTAGCGTTTCGAGCGAGCAAAACTTTGTTCCGCTGATCAATTTTGTGTTTACGTTGTGCCCACTGTACTGCCATGCTCAAGCTAATGGGCAGATCTGCAAAAATGTCAAATATACCACATAAGCAGGGTACTATAGTTCTTTAGTCGTTTATCTCTACATAGAACAGGTTTATGTAAAGCAATTTAAAATATCGTAGCAGCTTAACGAACTTCAGAATGGAAAGGGAGTATTAGGTCAAATCAAGGTTTAATCGTTAGTAGCATTTGCTGCTGTATGTTTAGGTTATTAAAATTCGGAGTGGAAGATGTAATCTTAAAAATTCATTTCGGGGAGATGTTACGGATGATTTCGTAAAGATAATAATAATAATAATTCATGCCTTAGCATCCCCCAACAGCTTGCGCCAATTACAGGGGGCATCGGCTGGCCATGAGTTATTATTACGCCTGCGGGTGTAGACCGACTTAAGATGTTATCTTTCCGCATTTGGCGTGGAATTTGGGAAACTACAGAAAACCAAATTCAGAAAGATCATGCTATAAGATGCCAATATAACCATATACATGGTGACCCAAATTAAAGGTGCACCATTGGTATCTCCGTTATTGAAAGAGCCACGTGGTCGGTTAAATTAGGAAAGATGTAGTATTTTTTGCACTGATTACGATGGTGAAAAAAGAAAAAAGATCGAACGTGTAGGTAACGAGTTATTTCAAAAAACGTATATTTTTCTAAGGGAATGCCGTGTATATTGATACGCCAATTGATGTACAATCACTTGCTTAACAAGAATCTTCATATGACTTTCTTCGAAAAAGTTGAAAATAACTGAGATAATTAAAAAATAAGTTAAGTTGGACAAACAAAATTTATTTTTAAAGGCAGTCAAAAAAAATCGCGTACAGTAGATGCTCAAAGACATTACCTCCTACTTGAACACATTTTTGTGATCTTTTTAAGACACTTTGTGTAGCTTTGAGAACACCTCTGCCGTCAATAGAACTAATAATAATGCGAATAGCGTCTTGTAGATCATCATTACTGAATCGTGGTTTGTATGTCTCACTTTTTACATATCCTCAAAAATAAAAGTCCAGAGGCGTTATATCTGGTAAAAGAGGGGCAAAAGGAACAGGACCATATGTGGCTATCCACTTATCTCCAAATAGTTGCTGTAGAAGTCTTGGAGCTTCTTGATGATTATGGGGAGGTGTTCCATCTTGCTGAAAATTAACATCTAGTCGACTCTTCAAATGCAAATCGTTGAGGAATTTTGGATCCGGATATCCGGATCTTAATTTTATCGGATATCTGCAGCACTAGTGGTTAGGCACTTGACGCCCAGGAAATAATTACTCTATCGTTGAACCGCTCTTGTGCATTTTTTTTGACACATAAATATACTTCTAGCATGTCACACTGTGAAAAAGGCATTTCCAAAACAATTTACAGCAAATAATAAACACACACTTTATTTTTTACACACACAGTCAATACACTGCAATACACAATAACTTATGACATGACACTGTCACTTCTATGGGTAAATTGCGTTCACTGTTTTACTGCCTCCCGAGCCGCCTGAATAATTCACTAATACTATATGTTTCAAACGTTTAAAAATACTTTTTATCAGCCGTGGCTATGGATTAACTATATTTGAAAAACGTATGGCTTAACTTAATTGGCTTACCTAATATCATTTGCATATCTGTCAAATGTGATTAATTTTGAATGTCAGAATTCTGGTTAGCTAAAATGTATTATTGTTGGTAGTAACTTATTACATTGAATTAGGAGATAGTTATTTATTATACAAGACGATAAAATGGTACTTTATCTTTCAGAGCGTTTTTAAATGGCACAAGTGCTTTAAAGGCACTTACATATACACGCGTAATATACGCTATTTTTTATTATACCTGCACTACAATGCGAATATAATAAAAAGAATAGAAGAATTGGTGCATTTTACAAAGTAGGGTGTGGTTCTAATTTTTAATAATAAACGTAGAAACGGTTAGAAATTATTGTTGATTGGTTACTATGTGATTTCTGTGACATTTAATGTCAAATTTTGTGAGTTTAGAATCGACAATATGAGTGGAGAGATTTCTTCGGAAGTTGAACGATTAGCTGAGCAAGCCGAATTGAAATTAATTCCACAAAAATCAAAAATTGTATATTATAAAGAATATGAGGCTTGGATGACAAAGAAGAATTACCACACGGTGGACGAAACATTGATGCTATTGTGGCGTGATTACTGTCATTATTGTCATATGTAATGACAGTATACAGGGTGTTTGTTCATTCCTTGTTTTAATTTAAACAGTATGTACATATACGTACGTGAAATATTTTAAGATCCGTAAAAATTAAAAAAAAAATAGTGTTTAATTTTTTTGAAAAAGTCAACGTTTTTATGTTAGATAGTACCTACACATTGGGATGCCGATTGAAAATAATACATTAAAAGAAATTGCTGTTTAGTTATTTTAAACAGTCCAGTGACCTATATAAAAATGTCTGTGTTGGCATTTTGTAGTATGAGAGTGGTCATTCATAAAACAATAACATCGTATTTACACGCTAACAGATGTGCGATAATCCATATGGTTTAAAGGTCCATTGTGTATTGTTGTCCATTATGTACACACAATCACCAATAATAAAGAAAATATCAACTCACTTTGTTTGCAAAATATCCTAAAAAAAATTGGTAAATGACGGTTTTTCTTCTGATCGCACGATCATAATAATTGTTCAAAATTACCACCATTCTCTTGAATACATAGTCCGGCACGACGGATAAGTGACTCACGTACATTTTCACACAAATTATGTTGACGTACTTATATGGTCTGGCAAACGTGGAGGCCAGTGCACTGGTCTACCACGACCTATACAACGAATATCACTGAACAATCAGCTGTAAATATCGTCATATTTTTACGATATAAACACAGCTGCTCCTAGCGTCTTCCAATTCGTTTGATTGTTTACAATATCAGCATTTGTTCTTAATACAGTCGAGGGTATATTTACGTAGGAGATACACACGCACACATTTGCAGTATGTATAGAGACCGCCTTAAAAACATTTTCCGATATTTTCTTTATTTTTTTTCGCGCTTATTTGTAAACTTTTTCCACACGAATTTTTGCCAATACATTCTACATGTTGGGAAATTAATGCCCTTAAAATTAGGAAAGCGAATGACCAAACACCCTGTATATGTTGTTGCCTAGGCGACTTTAAAACACCCCGGTGTTTTAATGGCCCGTTTTCGCACGCAAATGCGTTCGAGACACCAACATTATGATGCAGGTATAATAAAAAATAAATTTTCTTCTTCCAAATTGACTCCGCCTTATTTTTTAATTATCTCAGTTATTTTCAACTTTTTCGAAGAAAGTTATTTGAAGATTCTTGTTAAGCAAGTGAGTGTACATCGATTGGCGTAACAATATTCAGGAATTCCATTAGTTTTTTGAAATAACTCCTTAGCTGCATGTTCGATTTTTTTTTTCTGTTTTCACCATCCTAATCAGCGCAAAAAATACATTTTTCCTAACTTAACCGACCACGTGGCTCCTATAATAATGGAGATACCAATGGTGTATCTTTAATTTAGATCATCCTCTATATAATATAATGAGAACGGAAAATCCCAGATTAGTAGGAATTAGTTGAAATTTGTATAATGTTGTGTAGAGAATAGAATCAATTGTCTATGCGAGTCATTTGTCTATTGCACACAAACTTATAGCTATTAGCTGTTGTGATTTATATCTTGTTGGATATGGAAAATGCTTGTATTACGGGAAAGCAATTATTGTACGCTTTTAAAGTGTGCAATGTCACGTGATTTGCTTAACTAATCCTTGCCCAACATATACCTTCTGACATTTTACCGTTAGAATTAGGATAAAAACATAATTGCATTAATATATGTTTTAGGAACAGAATCCCAATGTAGCACTGACGTTTTTTTGGCAGCCGTTTTACAGATCTGTAAGTTCTATTATCTATTTAAAATAAAAAGCTATATTTATGTATACTGTGTGCGCATCTTAGTTCAGACAAAATATAGTTTAATATTGTTTCGAGTTTTACCGATCTTCACTGAAACAGTGTTCATACTTAATAAGTATCTAATTTAGTTGTAATAAAAGTGTCGAAAACTTGATATTCTGTCGGCATTTCTTTCTTAATTCTAATTAAAGTTGAAGTCGAAAAATATTCACAGTATAATGACAAATTTTATAAACGTAATTAGTAATTAATCTTAGTTACAGCGTCTTAAGTATGTTAATTTTTATTAATATTGTTTTAGTATATTAATGAAAATTAATTTTGTCACCGTTCAGTAGGTACTCTGTAGTTACGTAATTTGGCCTACTGGGGTATGATTCCCGCTGAACAGACAGTAAGTCACTTCGACTTTTTGTTCATGCACTGTTCATCTCCTGTCCGCAGAGCATACACTTTAGGGAAAGAGGAAGAATGGAGCACTCGTATATTTTTGTTCAATTAAAACATAAAGCTAAGATGGTGAGCCAGTAAGTTTGGGGTTCATTTGAAAAAACCAATTAATTAAGTACTAGAGAAATACAATACCAAGAAATTCTAGAAATTCATACATTTGTACATAAATAATTGAAAGTTTTCATGATTTATATGTACCTAAGGTTAACATAACTTAAAAGTAGACTTGCAACGTACCTACTATTCGTTGCAAGTCTACTTTTAAGTTATGTTATTCGTCTGCCTAATATTCGCCGAATAGCCGAATATTACGCAAAAGTATTCGGCTGGCGCATGAACGAGAAAAAAGGAGTAAAGTACTACCTGAAAATGTAGGGAAATTAGTCCTTCTGAACCATAATTTTCCACTTCTTAATTTTCATTACGTAATTCAAATGCATAGACATTTATTTGATCGTTTTATCCAAATTTTTTATAATACGGAAGTTGTTTATGTACTTATACTACCTTAATGATTACCAGAAGAAGATATTATAAAATTACTATATGTATTTTTATGACCTTCTTGTACTTATCTTATTTTCCTGATATTGCTTCCACTTGGTCAATTACAACACTCTAATTCGAATAAATTTGATCTTTATTCGAATTAGAGTGTTGTAATTGACCTAGAAGTGGAAAAAATATCAGGAAAATAAGATTATAAAATAAATATATTTTTATTCTATCTATTACCTGACTACAACAAAACATCTTACTTGAAAGTATTCGGCCGAATAGTACCTAGATATTCGGTATTTGGGCGAATAGGATAAAAGTGGCCGAATAGGCCGAATACTGAATAGTAACCGAATATTCGTTGAATGTCTACTTAAAAGGCATTGGAATATTCCTATGGTCGGTAGGCGCGCAACAGGAAATAACTGTTAACTTTGCCATATCTATTCCACTCTATCACTTGTAGTCTACAGGAATCAATAACTAAATCAAGTAAAACTTTACAAGTGGTGCTTCATTTATTTCTAAAATTAATTATAGTGATATATTCTGTTAGAGAAAGATGATAAGCGCAAACTACGAAGGCTTACGTATTACGTATACGAATAGCTTCAGTTTACAGCTATAGTCGGATTTATGGATACTGTCCGTTACGTCATTAACAGTGTAGTTAAGTTAAGGTATACGTAAAATATTCGTCACCAACATTGAAATCGTATTAGTAGTGAGAAAAATCAATATGATACATAGGTCGTTGCTTAAAGAAGACGTCTAGATCATATTCGTATTGGCTGTATAGAAGTGAATGAAGATAGAAATGACAAGGTGTAATAGTTTTATCATTTTATACTTATACTCGACCTTATCCAGGTTTCTATTAGTTTCTAGAGTGCACTTTTCAAAGTTTATAAGTATTACTTGCTTGGTTATACGCACGTTCTTCGCAATGTATTTGAACTAATTCTTACCCCAGCGTAATACCAAAAACAAAATTTACAATTACAGTTTGAAAATAAACCTTTCTGGTGGATTTTATTAGTAAGTGGTAGTTTTGCTGTTAGAATTTAGATGCCGCCACAATCGACATTTATTGTCAATGATTTGATTCATACTGACATTACCACAGTGAAGACGTTCGGTGCAGCTTGGTAGTGAATGTTAGTCCGTCAAGCGTCGATCGTGTATATGCAGTAGCGTAGATAGATTGAAGTAAGTTTTCAATATTATTGTAATAGACATTTACTTATGATATATTTTTCTGTATTGTTCTGTTAAATTGGTTTCAATTTTAAACGAACATTGGTAACAATGCGAGACTTAATCTGTCACAAAACTTAACGCCAATTGCAAACTGCACACCAGCTGCACACTACGTCGTCACTTTAGACATTACCATGACGTAACGGACAAGATGCATGAATCCGACTGTAAAGGCCGCGGGTTGCCAAGACTAGATTTTCTCCAGTTGCATGTATTTTTCGAGTGCCCGAGAGGGATAGCTTGCGACAGAGGGCTACACTGATACCTTTTCGTTTTAAATGAATATTTCTCTTTTGCACCCTACTGAGGACATAGGGTGCAAAATTATTCCGAACAAACTGGACCAATGGCGATATAATTATAAATTAAAATACAAAACAGGGTGAGGCCGAATTAGCTAAAATTTTCCAGGCCTCCGAGCCTTCCCAATCCGGCACTGGTAATAGTTTCAATTCGTTATTTTTTTTAGTGAATAATGAACCCATTCTTTCACTGTAATGTTAAACTAAATTGACGTGGTCAAGTGTCAAAAACGTACAGATTGAATTATTTCATTTATATCCACGACAAGGCATAGTGCCTATACTACTTGCACATACATATATTCCAAATGATATTTTCTTTTTTTAATTGTGAGTTAACACGACATTCGTATCAACGATGTAAGTTAAGCTTCCACTCTTATAATTTTAAAGTTTAATAATGGGACCCCCTGTATAGCCTAACATACTGTGACGTATTGATATCCTCAATGTAACATCAAACGTTTTTTAGGTAAGAATCGAAGGTATTGCAGTAAAATTGCCCTTTTCTGACGCGGATGAGTATTTTCGTTCAAGACCATACCAAAGTCAAATCGGAGCACTTTGTAGCGATCAAAGTAAACCCATTGAAGGTAGACATATATTATGGCAAAGAGAAGGAGAGTTGAAGAAGCAATATTCCGAAGGGAATGTACCCAGACCTGAACAATGGTAAGGAAATATTAATGTACTTCTTCATCCTATGCAATTTTTTTAAGGGGTGGCTATAAAGTAATACCAAACGCTTTCGAATTTTGGCAAGGGCAAACGGATAGAATACATGATAGAATACTGTTTCGACGACCGAAGGAAGGAGAAACTGTTGATAATAAGTACTGTTTTCAGGGCGAAAATAATTGGGTTTATGAAAGATTATCCCCATAATAAGTAATGCAGTACTAGGTAATTTAAATATATTAGTTGGAGAAATTTTGTAAAGTAAAAAAAAGTAGGAATCTAAAGCAGTCTTCCATTTTCTTTTTGTTTATCTAAGTATAGAATACCATGGGATAATAAAGTGTTAAGAGAGTTGTGCGTTACGTAATTGTGTTTATGATACCAGTGTGTTTCTATGAAGTGTTTAGGAAATATACCTTTCTATGAACTATTTCGGAAATATGCCTCAAAGCTTGAAAATGGGAATAAATCAAATTGTGTACAGTTTTCAAAAATCATAATCAGAAATTATAGTAGAAAATGTTTTCTTATCTAATCTATTAACCAATTTCAAAGTAATAAAGTCGACTCTCTCAATCGAAACCTCGTATAAGTTGAAATAAGTAATTAAAGTATAGTTCCATAAATACAAACCTTTGTTATTTTTTTTGTCTTGCTTAAATACTTTTATTACAAAGCAATTTGTTTAATTTGTTACTGCAGCATAGTAAAGCAATAGTAAAACGAGTGTAAACTAATAATAGGTATCTTGTGTCTAGAAAGTCATTCTCAGCTTTCTACCTGTTTCAAATATACCTACTTATCTACATATTTTTAACTAAAAATAGTGAGAGAAGGAAGCTTACCTCATTAACGGCTCCGCAAGCTAAAACTTTTATAACATTATTCCCGCTCCTACCAATATTTCTCGAATTCTTTCTAACGCCGTTTTGAAACACGATTTTAATGTTTTTTGGATCTTTGATAAACGCATATTCATTGCAATTAATACGTACTCTGTCGGAATCCATTATATTTTCACATTAGTAAGTATCTTACAGAGTAAGAAATCAATTGCTAATTAAAAATTAACTTTACAATTTACTCTTTGATTAGATAACAGCTACGTTTTCCTGAAAGATTGGGATTGCACAGAATGTAACCCTCTTTATTCAGTTTCATTTTTTACACTACTCCATGGTACTTTACACAAAAGGAGGCATTATGGGAAATCGAAGTCCTGAGTATGTTATACTAGCTTTTCTTCAAAAATGTATTTTTAAATAAACAGTTCATTTTTATCCATGTTTTTTTTTTCTAATTAATGCATATAGAAACAATGAATTTGTAAAAGCAACTTACACATAGCTAAGTTCACGTCATCCTCAACAGTTCCACAATTGCTGCAATTCACCACACCATTTTGTTGAATTGAAGAACAAGTCCGAACCTACAAAAGATGAACGTGATTTGTTTAGACATGGTACTAATATAACGCAAAAGTGAGGTTATGTGCGCTTTGAACATACTGTTCCACAGGAGGTACTTTCTTTTTAACACTGATCAATGAACAAAACCGGTTTTGTTCAGGGGAATCATGTTCTATTAAAAAAATGAAGTTGTGGTTCATCCCCACTACAAGAAGATTTGTGATCATGACCGGTTTTGTTCTCTGATCAGTGTTAAAAAGAAAGTACCTATCACGTTGTTTGAAATATTAAATTAAATATTACCTACTAATCTTTCGTGTATACATTGTTTTGGGTTTGCATTGTTAACGTTTCAGAACCAGTTCTAATAGTAGACCATCATAATTATAAAAGATCTGTATGGCTAATATTTAATATAACTTTTGTGTGAACGCCTGCGAACGATACCTATTTCCGCATAATTCCCACCGTAACATTGTTTTACCAGAAACAATTTCTGCTGTATAATATTCTATTCTTAAAACGACTGTTACCACTCAGAACGCGCTTTATTGTATTGTATTGAGAAATGTGTGAACGAGTGAGCGCTAGGACATATTAATTCAACTCAAATGCGCATGCTAGTATGCGACAACAATTCTGTGCTTATCTCACTCGCAGTCTGCATAGATAGACTTCAATTTCTTCCCCGCGATCGTCCGCTCGATAGGAAGTCTATCGCTGAATTAAGATGCGGCAAGCTATTTTTGCCAATACAATTGTACAGTACAATACAGCGTACACAGGGTAGGTATCGACAGCTCGCAGAAGTTCACATGTTATATACATTATTTTGCTTTCTCTGTTGATTCTAATTTTCGTCACGACTTCAATACATCAGAACAAAAAGAGTTTATGTGCCATCATTGCATTAACTGAAACCAATCCATATATAGGCGTTTCCCACAAGGATGAAAGTTTAATAAGGCTTTCATAAAGGTGTCATTTAATTTAAGACAAAGTGTAGAGAAAATGTAGAATTTTTAGAATTTGATTTGAGGGTGATGTTGCACTGCTACAAAATGATCTATTGTGCCCCCTACATGAGCTATAAGTTGTAGGTATTTTTCCACAGCTAAAGCTCCAGTCTAAGGGCTTTAATAAACTGCAATAGCTGTGATAATTTCAAGGAGGGTATTTCTCCCTCGTCAATGACATCTTTGTCAAAATAACTGGCGCGAATTACTGCAATAGCTATGCAGTTAGATATAAAGTGTTCCGGATTTTCGTCTTCCGCCCCGCAAAACCTGCAGTCGCTATTGTGTTTCAAAGCTATCCTTGTCGTGTTTTCCCCAAGGTGGCAGCGCCCTGTGAGACAACCAGTGGCGGCTCGTGGTCGAAAGCGTAGAATGTTCACAAAATCGAGAACAAGCAAATTTTTAACTAAAATCGTATAAAAAAATTACATGTTATGTAGTAGGTAGCTATCCTTTATTACAGTCACTTAAAATAAACCGAAAACGTAACGAATCGAGCACATATGGTTATTTACATATTTCTGCAATAAATAATAGGTTTGATACTTTGTTCATTTATTGATTAACCGTTACACAAAAGTAATGCATCAAACATGAACAATAACTGAACTATAATATTGTCACGGTCCTCTTAAATAAGGTTGCTTGTACTTACCGTGATCTGAGGGCGTAGCTCTTTTTGGGGGTGCTCGGTATCCTTACTCAATAAACACACGGTAGAACACACTAAAACACGTCTAGTACTTAACTTACTTTATTATTTCTTAACACTTATATCTACTTAAACCCTATCTTACTTATTCTAACGCTGTTTCCCAACTAACTCATCCTATCGCTAGATCATCGGTCAAACCCCTGTCCAAGATCGCCTGTCAGCATACCCGGTGTCTGCGTCGCATCCGTCGCATGGATCTGCTGACAAGGATCCGGTAATCCGATCGATGATCTAGTATTCTTCCATGTAATGGAACTTTCCGTGGCAATATATTCTAACGGCTACTTATTACTGAATGGCGCGAATTTTTAAATTTTAAATTGGAGAATATGTACGGGTGCACACTTCATATGTGCTCTGGCTCATATGAAATTGCCGTATCCCTCTCCACCCCCGCTGCGTCCCTTATGCCCACAGACCTCAACTAAATCAACGTAGCCCCGCCTACTCGGAGCACGTGCTCCGTCCGGCGTCAAAAATGCGATGTATAGAAAGGTATGGTCGTTTCGATTGTCTGCGTTATACCGGTTCCGGCAGGCTTCTATGGTCATCCGATTTCCGATATTGCACGAGCTCGTGAAGTTACTGGGTGACTGTCGCGATATACTGTGAGCAGTCTGCAGTATCTATTCACTATAACTAACTGTAACTAACTATAACACATTATTTATCATACTTGCAAAAGTTAAATATCCGTCCAAGATGCATATGATGATGAAGTGGCTGAAAGGAACACCCGCACATCGTACGCGCCTATCTCCCAATTACTTGCCGCGCTTGTTCGTGCAATGTCGGGTGACAATAGGAGCGGGCCGGTACCTGTATATCACGAATGTATTAAGATCGAGTAATACATTTTATTGGTTTGTAATCGAGCATTGTTTAGGGGGTTCACGTGCTCATGTGCTCCTATACAGAAACCGCCACTGGAGACAACCCACAAATACACTTACTTTATTCCTACTTAATTTTAGCAAAGTCCTTGTTCTTTGATTATTTTGAAGTTTCCAAGGAATCCGTTGGAATGTCAGACCAGGAAAATTTTTCCCAGAGGGTTGCTCTGAGTTTCTGCTCCCTGTCCTTGACTTTTCTTTCATAGGCGCTCGTCCCTATTTCGCAAAATGGATCCAGTCCCACAAATGATGTTGTGGCGGCCTTCTTTTCTAATAAATTAGCTTTCTCGTTATCACTGATTCCAGTATGCCCTGGTACCCAACATATTGCAACTTTGTTCTCGCTGCCTAGATTGTTTAATTTCTCTACGTACTATGTACGTAGTCTCTACGTACTACGTAGACTAATTTCGATCTGATGGTGTTAGAACCCAGTGTCATTATGGCTGCCTAACTGTCGCAGAAAATTGCAATGCTTTGCTTCCGATAGTTCCCACCAAGATTTAGTTAGTTTAGCCTGGAGGAAGCTGGGGTAAATTCTTATTGGCTCTGAGAATTTGATTCCTTATCCGAATACTCCTGCACCTGTTCCCTTATCAGTCTAGGAGCCATCCGTATACCATTTAGTGGTATTTTCCTTTAGGGAGTAGGTTCATCGTTTTCGGTCCCATTCTCCCGTGTTGCTTAGCTTCGTGAGAAAGTTCTTCTTGAAGCTATATTTCCTAACCATTTCGTCCTGCTATAGACTGAAAAGTGCGGAGAGCCCTGCCAGAAATGACCCTACTCTCTGGTACCGGGTCCCAGCCCCACCAGACCCCACTCTGGACAGTCGGTACAACGTCCTCCCTTACTATGTGTAGGGGTGTGAGATCTAAAATGACCTCAAAGACTGCGGTTGGGTATGTGGGTAGAGTAGGTAGTAGTGGGTAGTGGTAGAGTAGTGAAGTCTACAGCGAGTAGCGGTGCTGAGCGGACGTCTTGACTTCCACGC
>SMLS01062240.1:0-24425 GCA_004785975.1 Popillia japonica | reverse complement strand
TGGTCAGCGTTTAAATTTGAATTGTTCTCGGCAAACTGTATGGAGACGATTGAGAGACGCAGGCTTGTGGAGTCGACATGCTGCCCAAAAGCCAAATTTCACGCCAAGGCACGCAAACTGTAGATTGGCCTTTGCTCAAACAAATATCGGTCATAATTGGGACAATGTGATTTTTTCTGATGAAAAACCAACTTTATCGGCAATGGCGGCTATTGCTATATTTATCTGCAGCAGTGCGTTTAATTTTGCTTTATCTTCTGTCGAAATAGCTTTTTGTCGGAGAAGACGCGGCATTTTTCTTCGTCTGCTGATTAATTAAAAGGCTGAATCTTAACGCCTGAATTTCTACAGCTTAAGAAAAAATAGTAAAACTCTGCGCCCGGGAAACTGTATGCTCAAATATGATATTAAGTGAACAATATAGAATCTTCTGTCTCCAATTTACATCTGCCACAAATATTACAAAGACGCCGCAAGTACTATTTTAGGCAGATATGTAAATAAAGTTTGTCTACAGTAAGATTTCCTTCAAGCTTTCCGATCAAAATGTTAAAATCAGAGAAATACCAAATTAAAGACGTTCTATTTCTAAATAATATATAAAACACTACGCAATCAATAATAAAATTGTTTCTGGTAAACAAAGGTATATTGTGTCCCAACAATGGAGAGTATCTTTATCATGTGTGACATATAATTGCTTTTGTTTACCATTAATACGAAATAAATTCTGGGAGTAGCCGAATAGATACATTCCAGATCTATTATTTATAATTTTCTTTAAAATTAAAAGCGAATAGTACTGCACACATACACTTATATAATTGCATGATCCGGAGCTTTAAATACAAAAATAATATTTCTTGTTTAACATAATATATAATTCCATAAACATATTTGTATGGAGCTTATCCCCAAATATTATTTTTAAAAAAAGCTTCATCTCATTATTTTTAGTCAATATACAAAAACATCAAACGACAAATTTGATTATTAAAGATAGCAATTCTCAACACCATTTTAAAATAATAGCATTTCTATATAATATGAAAATGCTACGCAAGCATTCTTTTGTGCGTAACCAGAAAGAAGCTACTATTTATGTAGGTACTCGAGATTTTAAAGGATGACGTGTCAGCGATTCCCAATTGAAATATCCGTATGCTGTTTTTCTAATGCAATATTATTCCGCATTTAAGCAAGCTACTTCAGAAGACCACTATCTCTTAACAGATACCTACACGAAATGTTTAATTTTAATAATAATTAATAATAACACAAATGTATTACAAATCAACAGTGTTACGTAGTATGTATTTGAAATTATAATAATGAGACTACAGACAATACTTTTTCTACTTTTATTAACCAAGAACGTATCTAGATAGTTTTCACGTTTACCTTCAAATACGTGCAGTTGCATAATATATTTTACAATACTTTGTGTTTTATCGATAACGATGTTTTGACTCATTATAAATGACGACAATTACATATATTGCATTTGAAATAATAAAAACCAATATAGCTAAAGTATAAATTGAGATATTACGTGAATGTTAGACGTCAAAAATCATGAGCTACGCATCACTATGTATGAAAAAGTGTAGATCACCCACAATACAGCACCGCGAACCGGGTAACTGCAAACAATATCCTCGATTCGCATTTAATTTGAAACAGACTGTACATACGTGTAGATTATAAAGATTGTATACATTGTATATTATTCAGCGCCTCTAGTGGTAACTGCTATGAACTAAAAATATACACATTATATTCGGTTAGCATAGAGTCGTCTTCTACAATGTCGTAACGTTTTTTATGTCGTTATGAACGTCTAGAAAAAATTTTACACGTGAGGTGCATAGGTGCACGGACGCTCTAATGAATGTAAATTCACAATACACTGACGCTTTAATGATAGTAGGATATGTGTATATATACAGTATATAACATGAGCTATCATTGGATCATTGAGAGAGTTGCAGCAGAAATAGTAAAGTGTTTCAGCGAATTTTGCCTTTTGCAGAGCTTACCATGTTTGTAGCACTTTTGTTCTAACAAAAGCCATAACAAAAAAATGAAGTCAGCACTTAATTTTTGAAATTACAATTTTTAGTATTTACCTATAGTTTGACCACATGGATCACACTACTATTAGTGGGTGTACGTTTCAAAAGCATTTTTTTGCAGAAGTACAGAAAGTAGCACCAGTGGATCATAGGTTTGTGCTTCCAATTCAAACGCAAATCAAGAGTTATGTAAGTTATGCAAGTGGGACCTCATGGCCAAAATATCTTTCTAAATCTCTAAAAATAATAATAAAACTTACCCTAACAAAGGTATACAAAAGATATTGCTTGTTGTTTGTGAATAAGCTCTAACTATCTCTAACTAAATTACTAAATAAATAAAAAGTATGCCCGTCCTGAAAATTAGTTTTTTTTTGAAGGAAGTATCACCAAACTCCATGATATATTTCTTTAAAAATTCTAATTTTAATTAAAGTTTTAGTGGTTGATAATTTCTAGATTCGAAACAAGTTTAAAGCTATTTGCAAGCAAGCCTAAACGGAGATATGATCAAAATGTTCTGCATTCTATATACAGGATTAGTTTAAAGTAGCCCAAAATAAAAAAGGGGGTGAAAGATACTTACGAGTTACGAATGAAAGTTTATATATTAGTAAATACGATAATCTAATGAAAAAAAACCTTTGCGAAAAGTCGTTCCTTGGTCAACATGTGCTAGCAATTAGGCTTGGTTTTTAGGCGTAAAGTGATTTATGCAAAAACTCTAGATCACTATCACCCACCGGACACCAAACACTTGGATAAATGCCAACGCGTTTCGACAGCAATGCTGTCATTATCAAGGCGATAATAAAACTGTTTATTATTTATAACAGTTTTATTATCGCCTTGATAATGACAGCATTGCTGTCGAAACGCGTTGGCATTTATCCAAGTGTTTGGTGTCCTGTGGGTGATAGTGATCTAGAGTTCTACTTCGGCACCAAGAGATCCAGTGAATATTTGTGATTTATGCAAGCTGTAAATATTCCGTAGAAGGGAGGTTTTTAAAGTGCTAGTTTTGTGGAAGTTTTTACTCATTCAGTAAACGGTGCTGATAAATCTTTTTTGAGTATAAACTTTAACGAAATAATATAGTCGAATAAGTTACGTAAATCGATTTATGCAATCACAGAAAAAATGTGCTAGAACAGTAGTATCTGCTTTGAACTCACATACTTTCCTTCAAATGTTCGATTACCACGAGCACAGCATTTAGAGATTTATCACCAATTATCTGCTTCTTGAAGAATCTGAAAAGATAAATTCTGATTAGATAATAATCAACAACGTAATAAAAGTATATCTTAAACCTATAAATATTAATAAATGTTTGTATTAGCATCAGAATTTAAACCGTTTCAACCTTGATTTTGCTTAAGTATAAAACACATTTGCCATTGCAAACATATGAAACAAACAAACACGGATAACCCTGTATTTTACGTATAAGTACGGAATATTCCCCTACACATAATAGTTACAAGAAAAAATGTTGCCACTAATCGCAATAGGCGTCGTTATTGCGCTTGCCAAAAGTAACGTAATTCCATCGAATAATTTGGGCAACAATGTAAGCGTTCACACAATGACGAAAAGGCAAGATTACCAAAGTATCTGGAGTAACAACAGAGAACCATTGGAAATATGTCCTGCGATTGAAGCGAGCTTGGCTCCATCTATAGAAAGCAGATTTTGTGATGTGGAACCGGACAATGAAGACGATCTTGATAAATATTTCGTTACAGTTGGCGATATACAGGGACGAACATCGTGGCTCAAAGATAAGAACCATAAAGGTAATAATATCAAGAATCGAAATTTTGGTGATTATAGCGGTGAATTCAACGATCATATTTACGTTCCTATTAAAAACGATATGTTGTGGACTTACGATAAATCGTTTACTCCCGATAAAGATTCAGAACGGTATCTAGCAGGATACAATAATCAAGGAAACACAATCGTAGGAGATCAGAACTTAAAATTTTTCAGAATTGATGATGTATCCAACTCTAACCCACCAGGAGTTAGCATTGAAAATTTGAACGAAAAATATCGACAAATCAACAATAATGGAATTCAACAATCTAAGGTAACTGAAGAAAATACAGAAACTCATCCAACAGTCCAAATTTCTCCTCCAACGCCTATTAATGATGGTTCCCTGACAACCGAGTGTTCACCTGAAGCTGATGCTTCGGCAACGGAAGATACACAATTGGAAACGACTTCACGGAACGTAAGCAGTAACTTACAACCTGCTCCAGAAGTGATCGAACAAAAACGGCAGGAAACAACAATCGAAGATTTGGAAAGGACTAACGAACTTATGAACGAGATATTGGAGAAGCTGAAAGAGGTGCAGCATTTTGAACAAATTGAGAAGAATATAAAAACATTCGTTAACAAATTAAGAGGTGAATTACTCGTAGAGTCAAGAGCGGGGAAGCAACCACAGACAAGTCAAGTCAGTGATAATTCTTCCTCTACGTTGCCGTGATTGTGAAACTAATTAGTTTTATTATTTATATTATTTATTTTTATGTCTAACTCTGTATTAGAATTATCGGAATTTCTATTTTAAAAAATTATATAATTATATTTTTATGAAACGTTTTTATTATTTTGTATAGCTAAGGTGTACGCTTTCCTAATGTGCAGACGTAGACAATGTTTAAGTAAACTACTTCTAAATAAGGAATGCTGATTTAAGCGAATTAATTCAACGATGTGGTGAAAGATTCTACAAAGGTATGTAGAAGTAATGTGTAATACTGTTCTACAAAACAAATAAATTAGGTCATGTTATAATTGTAACACACAACACTAACAATTTACTGAATCAATTTATTTTATTTATTAATTTCTGTGGAAACCATTTATTTTTCCGCGGAAAATACATAAGTGGTTTTTCATAAATACGTAGAAAACCGTTGAGAATTTGAGTACAACTGTATTCAGATTCGTTTTTGAATTCTGCGGCGAGTAGTGAAAAATATATAATAATATATAAAAATATATTGAAAGAATGCTATAAAAGATTGTGACATATGACCTGACGACCCTGTACGAAATTTATAAATTCCAACAGGATTGACTTTAGATTAGCAACTATAGATCTTTCCCAAATTATTCCATACCACATTGTGAGTCAAACAATTGCCCTCACACTTTTTTATTTTGTTGTTCCTGTTTGTATTTTTTTTATGATTTTTTGTTATACAATGTGTCTCACTCTAGACGGCACCGCCCCAGTATTTTTTAAATATATTGTCGATTTATTTTTTTTTATTTCTGGCCAAACATTTCACTAAACTGTTATTTTAGAGCATGTCACTTTCCCCATCACAGTAAAATGCTAGCTTACTGCGATTTAAAATAAACAGTAAAACTGAAGAAGTCATATTAGGGATTATTTTATAAAAAAAGTTCTGTTAATAAAAGTTGTTCAGAATGGTTTATACAAGCTAAATCCAAAATTTTATTAAAAACAAACAATCTTGAATTTTTCCCCCAAGTACGGATAATAGAAGACGAATAGAAAAATATATCAGTGCTAATGATAATTTAGTTGAAAATACTGTTATTTAAGCAAATAAGCATCGTTTTTTACTATTCTATCGAATTCAATTAATAAAATTAAGATCAGGGCAAAACTTGTAAAGTTATTTTTCGAATTATCCGAATTTTTCGAATTTTCAAGATTTTTGTTTTTAATAAAATTTTGGATTTAGGTAATTTAAATGATTCTGAACAACCTTTATTAACAGAATTTTTTTCTAAAAAAATTCCTAATATGACTTCTTTAATTTTTCTGTTTATTTTAAGTCGCAGTAAGCTAGGACTTTACTGTGATCGGGAAGGTAACATGCTCTAAAATTGCAGTTTAGTAAGAATTATGATCAGAAACAAGGAATTTTTAAAATCGATAATATATTAATAAAATACTGAGGTGGTGCATCTAGAGTACACTGTATATACAGTGTGTCCTCGGATGGAGTTGACAAGAGGAAAAAAATCTTTATTTTTCATTTTACCGCAAAAAATCATTCTTTAGAAAAAGTTCTGCTTGTTGAGTAGATAAATTAACCATCGAAAAATTTCAGATTAAACTTACAGAATGTCCACAAATTAAGATAACATGAAAATGCTTCAAGAGAAGAGTATCATTTATTGCATATTTTATGGTTTAAGAACAAAATTTCAATTAATCAACTTCCACACATACCTCCGCCCTTTTAATAAATTCACCATAAACGTTGCGTATGGTTTGTGGTACATTTATCTTATTTACTACATCCTGTATTCGTGCTTTTAGTATTTCCCGACCATGCGGCAAGTCATTTGCGTAAACTTTTTGCTTTAAAATACCCCACCTAAAAAAGAAGCAAGACATATCAGGTCAGGTGACCTAGCAGGAACATTTATTGGTCCAAGTCTTCCCATCCATCTTTCTCCGAACTGATCTGTCAACTGCTGTCAACCATTGCCGGACCAAAAGCGTCGCATGAGCAGGGCATCTGTCTTGTTGCCAGAAAATGTTACACCGCATTTCTAGTGGTTTCTAAAAAACGCACATAAACATGTTGATTCATTCTCTTCTTCTCTTCTCCATAAAATATGGTCCAACGATTCGATCGTAAAAAATTCCGCACCAAAAATTTATTCTTTTATAACGTTGACTTCGTTTTTGAATGGCGTACTTTGGATTATGAAAAGCCCAATAGCGACTGTTTTGTCATGAAACGTGACCATTTGAATGAATTTTTCATGAAACATATCTATAGCGTATCGATAAGATACGTTCCAATTCCATAACATTTAATCAATTCGATAGTTAACATTTTGCAAGTTCAACGAAAAATAACTGACAATCCTACAATTGACGACGTTTGACAATTCAATATTATTAGATAATACAACAACCTTTGATTGCAAAGATTAATTATGATTATCTACATTAATTTCCAAATAACACGTTCTCTCAATTAAACTTACCAAGATACAATCATAATAGTCAAACTTTAGACTTAAAATTCGTATTTTAACTAATTTTGTGTTGTTAAAGAACTTAAAATTCAAAAATGCAATAAATAATACTGTTCTGTCGAAGCATTTTCATGTTATCTTAATTTGTGGACATTCTGTATATTTAATCTTAAATTTTTCGATGGTTAACTTATCTACTCAACAAGCAGAACTTTTTCTAAAGAATTACTTTTTGTCGTAAAATCAATAAGAAAGATTTTTTTCCTCTTATCAACTCCATCCGGGGACACACTGTATAATATACTAGAGCTAATGAAATATGGAAATGTAAATAGTTAATCTTCGTTCGTATAATTAAATATGTCGGCATTGTTTATAATTGAAAACTAACAATAAATGACATTTCATCAGTGCTGGATTGTTTTCCGAATGGTCATGCCTAACTTGGATATAGGTACCAAAGCAGGATGACATCTTAAAAAACTATCAAAGCTACATTCTTCATAGAGCATACATAATACACATTTTTTTAATTACCTATCTTAAAAAGTACCGATTTTAGATGTGTAATGAATAAGACTTTTTTTAAATATTTTTGTAAGAGCAGTTATAGAAGTTCAAATGGATTCCTCCATCTGTCAAAAATTAAAAAATATTCCAAACATGGTTGAAAATAACAACATAGTTGTTTTATTAAATTTACTTCAAAATAGAACGAGAAATTGAAAAATGTAATAATATATAGGGTGTTCCATTTAAAATAACAAAGTTGACAGCTACTTCCGGTATAACTGTATGCGTCAGGTTATTATAAATATTTTAGTTTATGGCGCATATCGACTTTATAGTCCGAAATTTTCAAAATTTTGCAATGTATCCTCTTCCATATATCGATCGATGCATTTTCTCGTGAGACAGCCTGTATTGAGCTGTTGCGATTACTGAAGCCTCCACTCCCATAAATAAATGTCTTTAACTCTGGCTTTTCAAAATCATGTAACTTCTTGTCTTTATTGGGTGAACATCTTATTTCTTTTTCCGTAATTGTGCTTCTCCAGGGATGGATACATTGCTTTACCTCCTGGTTGTTGGTCTTCTTTTCTACACTAGTTTTTCGAAACGTCAAAAAATGGATCGTGCCCAAAAAAGCATATACATATTGGTTATCCCTTTAAGCAGTCCATCTGGTTCATCATTTTCTTTAACCTTTGAATCCAACGTTGTAATGTGACATTGTCTCAACATTCCCATACCAGTTTAACTCAAAGCTATTTGCAATCAGTGCTTTTAAAGCGGTATTAACGGAAAAGGACGCCCACAAATAATTTGAAAAAATAGACAAAAATCGTTTGATAAATAACATTTTCAAAACAATACGTGCTAAATAATGCAAATATTCTCGAAAAAATGTATGTAAAACTATTATTCTTAGAAACTACATCCAAGTTATATTTAGTGTGCTGCAAAACTTCATTTATGAAAATCGATTTTTGGTTGGTGATCGTATACCTACTGTTTATGCAAAATACGCATGTAATTTATAAATATAGCGATAGCTTTTGTCGGCTAATTAAAATTAAAAATACACAGGCACCCGTTTATGTTAAAATAACTAGATTTTGGTTTCTGTACAGGATCTTCGCACTTATTGAAAGATTGCTGAACGATCCAATGATTATGGTAACACATTTACATAGAATAAAAAATTTAAAAACAAAATAAACATCTTTTGCAGCGTATTTCCTGTGTAACGTTATTTTAATCCTAAAATATACTGGAATTAATATTAAACATATTGCTTTAAATATTTCTTCAATGTTGTATTACATCCCGGAGCAGAGTTTAAGCTTTCCAAAATTGTAACCAGTGGGCCAAGAACTGACAGACTGAAAGTGGCTCAGCCATCTATGAATTTTTTTTAATTACTTATCTGTAACATTATTTTACATTTGTTAATTTGCAATCTTACCAATAATTCTTGTATAAATCCTTTTGAGGTGATACCTGATACGGGCTAGTGTATAAAGCCGTAATGATGCTAATATCGCTTTTGTGGAGGTATAGGAAAGATTTAGCCACAGCCACAGAGGCTAAAAAAGTAATAATATAGATAGATAGATTTTGTGATCAATCTCTCATTGTTGGAGAAGAGCTGTCACGTGGCTTTTGTTTAGATTACAGATTGGTTCTGGTGGTGTCATGTTATCTGCTATTATTGTCAGCTCTTCTAATTTTTATAGATCTTGAAGATAGCGTACAAGCTTCCTGATACGAAGACTGTGTTTAGTTCCAGTCTGATGGGGTATATCACAGTTTCCTTCTTCGCACGTGCAAGACCGAGCACAGCCTTCATTGCTACGGCTGGAGAGGTTCGAATTACGCCTGTGGTTCCTACCTAAACATGATAGGTCAACAGTGCTTTTGGTTTTGCCAAATTTAAATTTCAAGCTCATATTATACTAGAGTAATAAATGTTTGCAAAAAACAAACTTTCCTATAATTTTTATCAAATTTATTTGGTTAAAATTAATAACTAGTTGAAGTATTTTGGGCCTGCACTTTATAATATTTTTTTTTATGACATTTTAATTTTAAATAAACCGGAAACGATTTGATATACCGTTAACTGGGGTAATATTTTTTCACCATTCTAAAAGTAAACTTCTGTAACAAATGTGCCTACTACTACTACTACTAATACTATATAAGGGCTGCTATATGAAGTAATAAAGAATCCTGAGTCATTAGAAACATGTTGCTTTATTTTTATCTGAGTTATTTTTTTTAATGTTGGCCCAATGTTACTCTGATCTAGGGTAACATTGGACCAAGTTCCAATTTCCATAGTAAAATGCATTCTGACTCATATTGGCCTGTTATAATCCCAAAATAATCTCATATTTACCAAACTGACTTGATAAAATCTACTGAAATAATATGCAGATAGTATTTTAATTAACACAGTGTATATTTTAATATGGAAACATTCAAGTTCACTTCTTTTACGAATTAACTGTTCCATAAAAAGATTGCTAACTAACTCCTTCTCCACCTCTTTGTTTAGGAAACGATGTATAATCCCTTGCTTATTGCATGGGAAGATACCGCATTTCTTGAAACCACAAATTAAATGATTTCCTTCTGTTCTTTTAGTATCTCAAATTGTTGCTTCAGAAGCGATAGAAATCTGTCTTTGGTCAGTGTTCTACATCGAATTCCTTTAGCAGATTCCTTCCATGCTTTCAAGATGCTCCTCGAAGCTGCTTTTATTGGACGGAAGTATGCGACATCAAGAGGTTGTCTAAGGTGTGTAGAATTAGGAAGAAAATATGCGAATGTCATTCGCTTGCCATGCATTCCAACTGTTACATTATTGTGGGAAGACAAGTTGTCGCCAATAAGAACTTTCACTTCTTTTTGCTTCGAATGTGGCACCGTCAAACCATCCACTTTTTGATCGGTTGTATCTACATCCGAAGGTCCATTTTCCATCCACTTTGTCCATAGATGTTTTCCTCTGTAAACAACATATGGAGCTAGCATTTCCCCCTTTGCGTTTTCATAGAGAATTATTGATGTAGAAGTCTTGGAAGAATCCATGACACGTTAACTATACTTACGGCCTCTTCTACAAAACACCTTTACAACACCAGGATCATCGCTAAGGTTGGTTTCATCGTAGTCACAGTTGTTCTCTGCTGGCACGCCTTCCAAACTCACTCTCAGATGATCATGCGATATTCGCTTATCATTTTTTCGTCAACGGTTGCATGATCCTTTTTATTATTACTGCACAATCTAGCTGTCAAGTTATGATAATGTTTCAGGAAAAGTTTAGCCCATTGGTAACTAGGCATATTGTTTTTAAATATAGGGACCGTGCGTCCTGTTTTATCAAGATAGCCCTTGATTGTCATTCGCAAATATTGTTCGCCAATTGGAAATCCAAATTCCGCCATCTTTTCGAGTTGTTTGGCAAATACATCTCCTCTTCACTTGTGAATGTTGTTGGACGGCCACATTTTTCATTCTGGTTAACTTTCAGTTTGTTTTTTATCGTGCTACGTGGCCATTCCTGATGTCATCTAAGCATTGGTTTAGTTTTTCCTTTGTCTAGTTTGTATATGATCTAGTTTCTGGCACCACTAAATGTGTTCTAGGATTTTTTTTCCGATGAGACTAAAAAGAATTGTTATATTCTATTATCTTGCATTTATTGTGTCATATAACAGAGTTCAAGCTTTGCTCTTATGGTCCAATGTTACCCTCAATGTTGTGGCATATAAAAACTTGCCTCTTTTCAAACTTCATAATATATTATGAATACACCAAAGAATGTATTCAAATTTAAACTTACATTATTTTACCAATCATATTTATTAAGTTTCGTTGTACTTACCAATTTTTTTCTGTTGAAAATAAGTTTCACCATACAAAAGTTTTCAGATATTTTTCACAACGTCAAACAACTGATTCACTTAAAACAGTGCTTATAGAGAAGTTCTAAGTTCATATGTTTTACTAGCTAGAGGTGACATTAACAAATTACAGTTCAAATTACTAAAATTTATCAAAATTTGTGGGAGATATAAAAATTCAAATTCGGTTGGACCAAACTTACCCTTAATGGGCCAATGTTACCCCTTGTGCTAATTAAGTTTTCGCTTTGTCTTGAAGTTTGGACAATCTAGTTACGTGTGGAACAAGTTATCGTACAAATATCTATCATGGCATTGTCTTCACTGACGCACCAGATCACGGTATTGTTTCATTACTCTGTTCCACATTTGTGACAATAAAACGTTATTATTCTCTAAATCGTCCACAATGTGTATGTATATCTACTCTGAGGTAGCTCTTAAGAAAATCTAACTATATGATCAGTCAAGTCGAATAAATAATGGAGTGTACGTAGTGGTTTAACTAGTCTAACTTTTTCAAAATCAAATCCGAGTTTTTTCCGGGACTAATGGAATTTCAATTAACTTTAGCGGGTTGTTATCGCAGCAGTAATTAACGAAACCATTCCTCAAAAAATGTACTTCGTTTGAGAAGATAATTCTTTGGTCTATACATGGTTCATTCCAAACGCTTAACGTTATAAGAGCACCACCAAGATTCTGGCAGAATTTCTCATTGTTTCAGTTTTTAGATCAATAGGAATCGCAAGAATATATGATACTTTCATCACTTCGCCCTTTGTATAGTGCTCTTTGTGTCTTATCGTCTCTTGTGACACAATGACGTACCTAATTTTCTGGTTTTTATTTATCAGAAAATTTGCATCCACAACGGAGCTCGAATTTGGGTGGCCGTTCTAAGAATTTTTGAACAATCGAGATGTTGAGCGTTTGTTACATCTCGATTAACATTTTGACAACTGTCAATACCAAGACTATTAATATAGCCAAAACAGATATTAATACGTAGACGACATAATGTGATGACAGCAAAGCAGCATTAAATATGTGAATTTAAAACTAAATATTGCATATTACTTGACTGACAGATTATTGTCAACATAGTGATAATGATCAAATCATGTTGTTTCTGTGATTATTATCGATTGATTGTATTTAATTATCACAATGTTGTAATCTCGTATGTATCAAACGTTATTCCACTTCAATTGAAGTATTTCTTATTACTCATTTCAATTTTTTTTAACAATAATTAATTTATTAAGTTTAGTTTTCACGAATTTTAATAATTGGGAAATAAATTTGTATAGCAAAAGTTTTTAATAATATCAGATGGATATAATAACAACCTTGCATTAGTTCAAAACACCAAACCTTACATCGAAAAAAATAATTACTTTGTTATATTACAGAAGTAGGTCGAATATTTCTGCAGCGTTTGCAAATTCAGCAAATACCTATCATATAAAACAGCTCGCCAATTATTAATTACCAGTCGCACATTACATTTCACCATCATGCAGGTACACACATTCGTTTTCCTGCTAATCGTAGGGGTGGCAATAAACGCAGCCCCCCAAGAACCGATATCGTTCGAAGAAATAAAAAGTCCAGTTTTGGCAACGAAGAGCAACATCGAGAAACATGAAGATACGTCGGCGCTGAAACCGATCGAGGAAGCTAAAGAAGATGATAGCGGAATACGGCACAAGAAGTCAGCTACTACTACGTTTTGCGTTGAAATCCGTCCCAGTAATCCATATCAGAAGCCTTACGAAGTTTGTGAATCAGGAAACCGCATCTATACAGTACCGATAGAAAATGCCGATTACAAAATGCCTAATGCCGCCTTCGCCTCATCATCTTCGCAATCCTCCAGCCAGAGTTACACAAAACCAGCATACACAGCGCCTAAACCGTCCGCATCTTACTCGTCCACTTCTAACGCTGCATTTTCCTCGTCTAGTAAGACGGAATCCAATTATCCTAAAGGCGGTGCCCATTACGGATCTTATCGATCTGCCGAAGATTCAATGGAAGAAGATGATATGGACGAATTCGAAATGGTTGGCAACGAAATGGAAGAAAGGGACGAAGGTATGGAATTTATGCATCCAATGAGATCAGCAGGCTATGGTTACGGTGACGACTACGGTTACGGTTATAGTTATGGTCACCATCCACATATTGACGAAGCTAGTCATGGTCCTACTTTGATTAAATTTAAAGGCGCCGGCGGTAAGAAAAAGAAGAAGGGTAAGGGTGGCGAAGAAGGCGGGATGGAACACCACGGTTTGGTAATCACATGTCAACCCAGCCTAGCGGGTTATGCAACGGGAATTTCGCACGGAAGTAGTATGTCGATGTCATCTTCCGGAAGTCATTCGAAAGGATATCCTGGAAGTCATTACGAAGGATACTACGGTGGTTATAGAACTGCACTACCATCAGGAAGATCGATGACGTATCGTCCAAAATACGGTGGTGATGGATACGGGAAGTCTGGAGGATATGGCTATTATGGTGGTAAATATGATGGTGGAAAATACGGAGATGGTGGTAAATATGGAGATGGCGGAAAATACGGCGGTGGTGGTAAGTATGGAGACGGTGGAAAATATGGAGATGGTGGAAAATACGTAGACGGCGGTGATTCCAAATCGCATTATGGTGGATCGTCGCATTACAAGGGCGGTGGCTACTATCCTTCATATCATTATACCGGAGAATATTCAGGTTATGGTGGCGGCAGTGTCGGCGGCGGAGGCGGAGGAGGAGGCTCATCCTACTCATCTTCTTCAAATTCCTACGGTCACGAGGCAGGTTACTCATCTGGCGGATCGAAAATGTCCGGAAACGGAGGATATCCTCCTTCAGGTGGTTATTCAGGTTCTTATTCTCCACCCCCTCCTAAAACACCATACCTTCCACCACCTCCGATGAAACCCGATTATAATTCTCCTCCAGGATCTTATAAAGGTTACAATTCAGGCGGTTCTATGTCTTCTGGATATGCGGCACCTCCAGTTTACGTCCCACCAGGTACTTATAGGACCAGTGAAGACAATGCTGATACCTCAGCGATGAAGGCGCCGATGGATATGAAAGAGAAGGATATGGAAAGAACTGCAGCGCCGCCGAAACACGAAGAAAAAGATCCAAAGGTGCCCGTTGATCAGATGATGCATTCACGAAACCCTAATATGTGGAACAATGGGGCTAATATTAGAGGTTCCCCTCCTGGTCAAAATGAGGAAGTTCATCATCAAGAAGATATGAAACAAGACCAGCATCAGAATCATATGAATGGTAATAACTCAAAATGGGCGGCGAATGAAAATATGAACGCAAGTGGTATGAGCGATAATTTAAATAAACCTAAGACATAATTTTCCTAATGTTATTTAATTTAATGTAATTTTTTTATTATGTGAACTTTTATGTAAGTTTTGTATACATTTTGCATATTTATACCTAAAAAAAGACTTAGTATTAATATTTTTTAATTTATTTCGTTACAAGTTTTAATAAAAGTACAATTTAATTTCTACTACCATATTGTTTTTTTATTTATCAAAGATTTTCAGAAAATTGATCTAGAATGTTTCTTTATACAACCTGAATCTCGTACTTCGAACAGAAAAAATATTTTTGTCTTCAGCTGAAGTTATCCACAATTTTCTAGCCACACATTTTCAGATAATGATGTGCCGCACAAGTAATGATATAAACTACTACCAGCCATTTGTCATATATAATACACTTATTTATTAACTCAATACTCTTATTTATTAACTAATACAATATTTTTATGGGCCATTTTGTTTCATTAGTAAAATAATTGCACCATTTCATTCCATGAATGACGTGATTTGAGAAAAGAAAAAATATTTTCTTGAGGGTGTTTTTTGGCTATATGTAATAAATGTTGTCAGATGTGCCAATAACTAATGCGTTGGCCATAACTAATAAATAGAACGTACAGTAACAATGGCAAAATTGCTTCATCAACCAGTTCATCTGTTAGCTAAACAGAATTTAGAAAAGAATCAAAAACAACCTGTAAATGAGGATTTTTGAATATAACTCAGTAAACAGAGAATGGTGCAAAATTCCAACTGTTGTGTAGCATACCCAAACTATTTGCCAAAATAAATTCGCCAGTTCATTTGAGAACTTACCAGATTTAGAAAAGCCCACAAAAGCGATTTATGGACGGGGTTTCTTATCCATAACGTCTTCACTAGACGATGTGCCAAAACTCTAACCGTTCGATCGGGTACCTAGTCCCATTGCCAAAAGGACTTTACATTTTGTAGCCTACAAGAATTGAGAAAAGAGCTGTGTTGCTTCCTTTGCTGGTAAGCTATCACACCAATTGATTGGTCAAGTTATTTTGCTCATGAGTGTGAGCAAGTTGGAGTTTTAGCAAATTCTCTGCCTTGTTTCTGAATTCTGGTAACCCACCAAATACCTCGAATGATGAAGTAGGCATCATGCTCAACTATTACAATTTTGGCATAGCTTCTGGTTATCGAGTTATGGCCAATAAACACTAGCCAAAACTGGTTTTCCTGGCTTTTCTAGATTCTGATAAGCTAGCAATTGAACTAGTAGGGGACGTTATTTGGCCAATGCAGCTGGGCATTCTACCAATCGGTTGGACTTTTGGCACATTCTCTGTTTATATCGAGTTATGGTCACAAAACCCTGCCAACAGTTCTCTGTTTCTGCTCTAAATTCTAGTAAGCTACCAAATGAATTGATTGGTGAAGTTATTTTGGCCATTAGGAATTAGGCATCTTCCTGAACTATTACGATGTTGCTACATCTTTTGGTTATCGAATTATGGTCAAAAAACACAATCAAAAAGTGGTTTTTCTTTCTTTTTGGTAAAATTGGTAAAGTTATTTTCATAATATGCTTTTTTTAGTTATCGATTTGGGTCAGAAACCCCTACCAACAGGTTAGGTATTTCTTTTTAAATTCTGGTAAGATGGCAAATGAACTGATTAGGTAAGATATTCTGGCACTGAGTCTGCGTATCTTACCTAACGGTTGGAATTTTGGTACGTTCTTTCACTGTTTATCGAGTTATAATATAATCAAAATACTCCACAGGTTGTTTCTGCTCTGAATTCTGCTAAACTACCAAATGAATTGATTGAAGTTATTTTGGTAATGAGACTGAGCATCCTGCAGAAGTACTACAATTTTGGCATATGTTGTGGTTATCGAGGTATGACTAAATAGCTCTTGCCCAGGCCCTTTTTGTCTCTTTTCTAAATTATGGTAATTTACCAAATGGTGGGATTGGTGAAGTTATTTCGACAATACGGTTGGACTTCTTAACCAACCTTTAGAATTTTGACAACTTTTCTGGTATCGAGTTGGAGTGAGGAACCTACATCGATAGGTTGCTTTTCTATCTTTTCTAAATTGTGGTAAGTTGTCAAATGGGATGGTTGCTGAAGTCATTTTGGCAATGAAGCTGGAAATTCTAATCAACCGTTAGAATTTTGGTATTTCCTCTGTTTTTCGAATTATGATAAAAGAACCCATTCACAGGCTGTTTCTGTTTCTAAATTCTGGTAAGCTACCATATGAGTTGATTGGTGAAGATATTTTGGCAATGAGACCAGATGTTCTACCCAACTGTTATAATTCTAAATTTAAGTTTTAATCGTTTAATGCTGACCTAGCGTTAAAAAGAAACCTTCCACAAGTACCTACTCTTTTTTGCTTTTTTTAATTCCGATAAGCTAATTAGTTTTTAAGATACAAATGTCATGAAACTCAAGCACAAACTACATATAATATAAAAAATATAGTCAATAAAATATATTCCTTAGGTGAGGTCAAATTATAGATAAGCTGTAATAGACATAATTGTACCTATACGAACTGTGAAGCTAATAATTTTCGTAGGATATCTTAAGTGATAAAATATAATAAGTAACAGACTCACCTAGTTATGCAATGATTATTTCCCATAATTGTTTGTTACATAGAAGATAATACACGGTTAATTTTGTGGTTACATATTTAGTCCAAAGGAATGTATACACATATACGTCAAACGTCAATGATATCAATTTCTGACACTTAATAGTCAATACTTGATGAATGACAGATAAAAGGTATACCGACATCATTACTGACATTTTGTAAAAGGTATTACGGATATAAAAGATTTGTTATGTCATTTCACCAAATTAAATCCACGTAGTAATAAATTAGAGAATTCGGAATTCAAATTAAGCGGGAATTATCAAAGAGGGTAACAAAGCATGCAAACTTCACAGTTATTAGGATTATTTCTTTTCTTTTTTAAAGGTGGTAGCGTAAAGATAAGCTGTATTATTACCAAAGTTTTAGTATAAATATAAAAGTTTTTATATTTAGATATTTTCATTTTACATTATCTTAAAAAGCATCACGTTTAAAATAATAATATTTATATCGTTTTTTATATATATATGACATAATACAATTGACATTCCAAACTAGAGTACCAACGTAATTTAGAAGTTAATCTCAATCAGGACATTTACGGAATATTGTTAATAATGCCAGACATAATTAAACCTCGGTTAGCAGAATGGATTAAGCTTGCAATTGATCTATTCGTATAGATAATCGTGTTATTTACAATTGTTTAAATTTTTCGGAAAATGTATTATACGTGACCAAAACGAAGGCGTACCTACCTATACGTCAATAGCAATAAAGATAAAAATATATGATTTTTAATACAAATACATGTTTATAGTTAAATTGAGGTACTTACATACATATGTTACTTTATTTAGATTTTCATATGTAGCGGAAGCGATTGACTTTATTGTTAATACGTTTATCTTTTTCATTCAAAATATTCTCAAAAATCCCAGGTGTTCTAGATTATGTAGCTATTTGTGGTCATTTTTAAATTTATACAGTTCTTAGAAAATTTGACATATGTTTCAAGCTGTGCTGTTTTGTTAATGCTAACGTATTAAAAATATATGAATTGTGATAAGTAATTTATTGGGATTATTGAATTTATGTAGAAATATCAAAGTATAAATCTCATTCTTTATACGTATGTATTATATTTATTATCATGAAGTAGAATATCTGAAGCAAATCCTTAGATGTATTTTCTTTTGATAATGTTCTTGCAATCCGTCATAAGTTTTTTAGTAACTTTATTCTGTTTTTATATTGTAGCTGTGGATAAAAATTTTCTGCGCTTGTTGGTCATAAAATTTAATGACATACGCATACGATCACACACATTTTTATTTACAAATTTCATATACATACTATCCACGCTTAAATGCACAAGGTTGGCGACACTAGATTTAATTTGGTAAGACTGTAACATTGCCTGCCTCGACTGGATAACTTCATTCTTATTATGTTTAGTTGTCACAAATATCTAATATGGAATATCTAATATGGAAAGGTTAAGTTAGCATAGTTTGTAGTTGTTACATTTATAATTAAATTTCTTGTTATTTTTGGATTACTAGCACTACTTGATATATCGATAAACTCGCAGTGTATGTTATATTGTATCCTTAAATAAAAAGTAACAATAAATTTAGAAGTAACATTCATTCCTTAAGTATCTGATATCCACAGTGTATTCCACTGTCAGGGATTTTTGTGTTGCCTGCCCGATGAACTTCGAATTGGACCCTTTAAGTTAATTTCTTTTCATTTTTTAATTATTGAAAAATGTAAAAATATGTAGGTAAGTGGCGTACAGTTGTCTGTCATAGATTGCATCAAAATGATTCCGAAATGATTCTACTTGATTTAAAGTCAATTTGAAGTTAACAGTCATTATTTGGTTATCTGTCAGAATTAATAACTTTTCTTGTGTTCAGCAAATAAACCCGCTATGTAGGTACTACAGAGTACAGCACTTTATGAAATGTGCTACAGAGTACTTTGTAATTAACGGAAAATGTCGGTTGAAAGCTCGAAAATACTACAAAATCTCTTTCGGACATAGATAAAAATAGGATAGCTTGCACGTTCTGTTGTCTTTTAGACATTAAAATTTTTATTTTGGAGTTGTTTTAAAACTCATATTTACAACAATGGTAGGCCAAATACCCAGGAGGATTTGATCCAAAGATTACTTGCAGCAATAGCTAGTTTTTCAGCCATCTTGTAGGTACTAATTAACAACAGAACGTATACCTACTTCAAAAACTGGTAAAACGTTTAGAAAGAAAAGGTAAATATTACAGATTATACAGGAATTTGCGCAAGTTTGTTGGTTACTTGTGGGCTGCTTGTAACTGCACAAACTGAATTCATATAATTATTGTTTTTCAGAATAGGTACTGCTGTCTTGTTTACGATAAATATACAAATATACAAATTGGCATCAAACTATTTTTTACAATTTTTCATTGCGAAAGCAATAATTTGGAATATAAATTCTTTGCATTGCAATTTTTGAATATGTGTTGTAGCTCCAATAACTAGATCTTAATTGCTTTGGAAAATTAATTCTTTGCGTTTTAATCAGTTGTCATAAACTATAAAAAAAATTATTTTTTCTGTACAATGACGTTGAGTATTTGTGCGTGGTAATAGTTGAAGAATGTATCTACAAATCCGTTAACTTTTAAACTACCCATAATTTCGAAGAACTTCGTGAATGGGTTAGCTATCATTGCTAGCAGGGAAGCTTTTATCAAAATAAAGTTAAATACTTTATAATATTTTGCTCTCAAGAAAGCTCATGCATATATACTGAAGGTCTATTGTCTTTTACTATAATTGGAAGATATCAAATTCTTGGATGATAACTTTTGTGGAATAACATTAATATCACCTAAGAAAGCAATCAGCTAAGCATATGTGTGTCTGCTCAAAGAATTGAAATCATGAGACGTGATGTTCTCAATGAAGAATTATACATATTTGAAGAGAAATTTAATTCATTTGACACTGAGAAAAGCTTGAAAATGTACGATGATACCTACAACGGTGGATGCTTATATTGCCTTATTTGGGCAAGTTGGACTTGATAGTAGCAGTGACTAACAGAACTCAAGAAATATGTAAATTTTGACAGCCACTGTTGCCAATACTAAATCAAAATAATAAATGTTTTTTAGTGCCTTACACTGGCGAAAGTTTTAATCATATCCACAAAAATAGTAATTCTATGTAAATCGCCCAATCAAGCTGTCTAGCCGACAGAGCAGAAGCTGTTTTTACTAATATAATCAGTATAGGGAGACAATCTCTCCGGAAGAGTAGAAATAGGTATCAAAATTAAATCCTTGAAATTCTAAGTAAACTTCTCAATAGTATCTCTAAAATAAATATTATTGCTCGTAATAATATGTAACAAATATGATTTCCTCAGTTACTTTCTCAGAATATCACTTATCTGATAATCGATCAGCTTGTATTGTTTACGTTTGCGATTAAATAAGCGGTACACCTATCGAATATAAATGTGGACTACTCTAAATATATTAATCTTCGACTACTGGTCCTTAGGTAAAGTTATACGTGTAATTTCGTGAGTAAAACGTACATTATGGAGAAATCAAGCCCGGTTAAGCCAAATTCCCAAACCAACTTAAATTCGACAATTCCAGTAAAGGAGAACGAAGTTAAATTGCAAAATGCTGCAGTGCAGGAAACTTTATGCACTGATAGCGCAGGGAACATTCGGCAAAAGAGGCATATAGTGCAAGTTAATCCGAATGGTACTTTACAACAATATTAACAATTTTGAGGTATGTAAGCATTTAAATTTTTATAAGATAATTTGAAAAAGTTACTTGAATTACGATGGAAATGTAACCACAAAGAGTATCTTAAATTGTGGCTGCCTGCATTGGTTATAAAACCCATCAACTATCTTTTAGTATTTATGTATGCACTAAAGCTTAAGTGGCACTTTTCTAAGAATAGGACTGAAGTTATTAAATTTTAATGATAATTTTGAGAGCCAAGTTATAATTAATTATTAATTTAATTTATCTTTACTCGTTAGTTTTTTTGTTGGAAAGCCACAAATACTTGGGAAAAGTAGTATTCCTTATCATACACTTACGTTTTTATGTAACACATGTATAATAATGTAACTAAAGATAATGAATTTTACGAAAGTTACATAAAAATAAAATAAAATTAACTTTTTTTTAATTACGACAAATATCATCCAAACAAACAGTATTTCTTAATAAGATATCTTAAATGTTGAAAATCATATTCCATTAACCATAACCATTTGTATAACGCAGTTCAAACAGTTTTGTGTATATTTCCATATTATTACAAAATATAGAAAAATCACGAATACAAAAATATTGTTGAACAAGTAATCTGTGAGCGATTAATTAAACTCTTAAGTTATATCTGTTTTATCTTATCGTCAGTCTTTATTTGATTTAATATTTTCTTTGAAAATACGCGCTACTGTGTTTTATCACATTTTTTTTTTCGAAACAATTAATGAATAGAATAATTTGGATATTGTGTAATACACCGTCTGAATTCTGGGGAAGTTATCAAATGTAGTAGGTAGGTTTAAAATGTTTAATGATTATTACAGCTTTGATTATTTTATCGTAAAAGTATAATTTTGCTTTATTATTAATCATTGCTCAACAGCTCAAATGCCGCTTTGGGTAACAAAGTAATATAGAATAATAAAATGAATAAACAAATGTAAAAAAGTAAAATTCAAAAATAAAATAAATCAAAAAACCAATTAATAAATCACCAGCTCACTTTGACCGACAAAGACACCAAACACTTTGATAATTAGCAACGTGTTTTGACACCAATGCTGTCAAGCTGATAATAAAACCAAATAGAATTACAAAATAGACTTAACAAGAAACCTAAGTTTAGCCACATGCTCTTTCGCAAATTAATGCCCGAACTGTAAACTATTCCAAGATCCAGCTTCTTGAAGAATTTACTCAAACCTGTATTGAAAAAGGGAGTAAAAGAGAGGGTAACAAAAGGTGTGGTTTTGACATCTTCTCGAAAAGTTGTGGATATTAGTTAATTAATTAATTAAACTTCCTAATTCACTTATAGATAATCTGAGACTGGAAACAATTACACCTGGCGCCATCTTTTATAACTTTTAGTTCTATCTCTCACCTAACCTTGTTCAAGGGAAATGTGAGGGGTCTATGAACCCAAAAATTCAGACTTGTCATTTTGTGTTGGGCACAATGATAGGAATCTGAAGGAATGTAGCGAACTGTACTGGTTTTCTTTCTATATGCGTCAAATTTTAACCGATTCTTATTTGTAATAACTAAAGTATCTAGGAAGGATAGCTGGCCGTTTTACTCTTTTTCATATATAAATTTTATGGTTTCAAACCGATTATTTACTCTGTTTAAAAAAATAGTCAATATTACCATTTCTTGGTGTCAAAAATCGCGAAAATGTCATCCACATAATATGGCCAAACTCTAGGAAAATATTCGCCGGTCAATTCTAGTCCTTTTCCTATTGCCGTCCCTTCCAGCGGAGAGGGTGTTTCCAAATTACGGCAGATTACTCATGGATCTCAGCCAATTTATTAAATTAATTATAATAATTATTTGTTCTGCGATTCTTAGTTCCTCTTTTCTCGGAGGGTAGTCAGCCGACATGTTTGCATGCTTTGGCAGTTTAGATAATTGTTAACTTTTAATCTATAATGAAACACTAATTAATTCAAAGCTTGAAAAAATTAATGGTAATGACGAAAAACTGATTTGCGTCATGTACCAAGCGCCGGTGAAGATTCAGATTTACTTTCTAGGGCTTGTATAAGGTCAAAATCTTTTAATTGCTAGCATGGTTGACACTTTGAGTTACTGTGCTCTTTTGACGTTCAGACAAAAATAAAAATGAACATCTTCGGTTCCTGGTTGTAACCATTTTGTAAAAGTTTATTTGTGAGGTAACCCGGGCAGGGATTATTGCGCACATCATTGTTCAGGAAGTTAGGGCTTGCAAAGAATCATTTGCTACTCATGAGCAATTATTGGAAATTCCTAGAGATTATGGAAATTAGGTAGAATTCTTGGGGATTATGGGAGATTACTAGCGGGATTTACAAGTTGCGCACATGCATGTTACGTCAAACTGATGCAGATTTGGTAGTTGTATAGACTGAATAAGATAAACTTGCTTGTAGATGACAAACTATAATTTTTAGATCAACTACAGCTCACCAACTATTAAATTTAAGCCAATTTGATTGCAACTATGTCTTAAATGATGACGTTAGTTCATTATCTACCTACCACTTGTCATCTAATAGGATTTGTATACCTTTTGTTATGCACAGATTCATAGATATGCACCTAAGTGTTTCAAAACTGAAAATTAAAACAAGGAATTTTTTCACTTTTTTACATAATTGATTATTAGATCTTGAACTTATCCAAAATTTTCGGACATATCATACAGAGTGAGCAAGCGCAAGTAACTACGAAAGTCACAGAAAAAGTGTATTTTTTTGTTTTACTGTTTGCTATCCTGCTTATAGCATTTATTCCTGTAAAACTACTGAATGACACATCTCTTAAGTTGTGATACCAACTTAACAATATTGCCATCTTAAAATTTTGGATCACGTGGTGGCCACATCCGGTTGCTTATTGTCTATTTCTCTCCGTTATTTGTGACCTACAGCAGGCGAATTTTGCGTTGCAAATATGTTTCCAAATGTTTAATGAGTGTTTATCCGACTCAGTAAATATATATCCTCCGTCCATAAAAACGGAGCTTTTAGAAAATTATAATTGGATGACAGTTGATGACGTTTTGTTGACAGCACTGAGTTAACCTTAATTTCATATGTGCAAATAAATTAAGCTGTACGTAATAGTCGTATTTACTTGTTCTTGGTTTGAATTAGACATGATCAATTATTAACATTCACTACCTCCAGATAACC
>SMLS01062239.1:0-12697 GCA_004785975.1 Popillia japonica | reverse complement strand
TTATCATTGACCTAACAAGTGGAAAAACTATCTGGATAATATGATAAGGTCATAAAAATACATACATATATTAATAATACATATACGGAGTAACTACGAAAGTAGTCGCACTTCTGAAGTGAAGTTTTATCTAAAAGTTTTGTTTGTTTTTACTTATTTATTACTCTACTGTTAATGTTCATTGATGATTTTGAATTGCAATAACTGATATAACGAATTTATGGGCCTTTTTGAAGTTAGGTCCCATTTGTCGTAGTCATTCAGTAGGAGTGTTGAACTGTGATTTAGTTGTAAAATCAGTGTATGTTAGTAGAGAAAAATGTTACTGTTCGTAGAAGCTAATAATAAATCTCCTTAAAATATAAGTATGTACCTTGAACGCAATATCACATTTTTCTTCTGGTTGACGAGCAATTATTACTACAAATAAAAGTAGTATCACAATAAAGAAAACGAATAACGCTAAATGAAAAGGGTGTTCCAACGATATAAAGTATTTGAATTTCATACAAACAATAATAGCCAGTGATAAAGTACCTGCAAGCAGAAGATTACGTAATATTATAGTAATATTATTCATCAAAAGAATTTACAAAATCCTGTTATACTCCAGTTTACAATTGCACTCGTATGATTATCAGCGCGTTTATTTCTGTTTAAATTAAAAACTGTTTTAAAAATGTTACAAGTTTCTTTTCGTATACTTTTCTTTTCATGTTGTAAATCTATGTTTAGATGATTTGTAGATTCATTTTCTGGTCTATATCTGCAAAATAAATAGTAGGAAAAATATAATTTATAATTACATATTTGTATATAAAATAAAAATACCTTAGAATTAATACACATAGAGATACAATTGTATAAGCTACCAAAGTTCCAATAGATAGCATTTCGACTAATTGTTGAATGTCAAATATCATTGCCATGATGCCTAAAATATGTTAAAGCATGTTTTTATAACTATATATGTATATATAATTGTATATGGTTATAAAACATATGTGTATATAATTCTCAAATAGAACATACCAGCTGCTAGACCAGTAACAGCTGTGGCAATTAAAGGCGTCCTAGTTCTTTCATTTATTCGTGACAATATTTTAAATACTAAACCATCTGAAGCCATAGCATAAATAATTCTTGGCAAAGCAAACATGTTTCCGACTAATGTAGAAGTAATAGCAAATATAGCACCGACAGTGGCTATCCATTTTGCATAAACCATATCAACTCTTTCGAAGACATATGGAAATGGAGCTTGTTCGTCCTAAAATAAAATCATAAGTCGTATATACCAAACTAGTTATGGCTTCACAAGATACTTGATCGTAATAAGGTAACATTAATGTTAAGATCGTAGAAACACCAAAATATGCTAGAAAACTGATGAATAAGCACAGTACTATTGCAATTGGTATAATTCTCTTTGGATTGTTGGCTTCATCAGCAGTTGTGGCTACAGCATCAAAGCCTACAAAGGCGAAGAAACATTGAGCTGCTCCCGATAAAACGCCTGCAAAACCAAACGGCACAAACCCGCCCTCTCCTGCATTCGTTACGTTTTGTGGTATGTCTTCCTTTTGGATTCTCCACAGATCGACGTTAGCTAAAGTAACATATGAATTAATATTACCACACGGAGGAGGAAAAGGGAAGAGAGGAGCATATAGTGAAATTGTTAAAATAATTTGAAATGCTATAAGTCTATCTGGTATACTTATATTTTGCAATTAATTAATTCATTCATTTGGACCTAGCACACTGTGCTAGTGTGGGATATAGGGAGAATACATAAAATCGGTTTTTGGTGAATATTATCTCCCTAATACTACTTCATCCAAATTTAAGTGCCGCATATTATAACTGGGTTAACAACGAACATTTCCGCAATCATAGTACAAAGAAAGTCATTTTAATAAAGCCAGATAATTATTATTTCTAAATCTATTACACGTGAATTCCTAATAAGGCTTTTAACTATGTGACATACTGCAAGCGACAGTGTTGCAGAGGTTCACATGACGGCTTAATTACGCAATGCACGGATTGTTTAGGGTTCGAATACCGACAGATGATGATTTTATTTTTTTTATCTTGATTAGGTTGTGCTGTTTATGTTTAAATATTATTCTGTATGATTTTGTTTCTGCTTTTTACAGTTTAATTAACTTGATAGTAAATGATGAAGAAGTAATTAAACTAAATATTAAATTTAACACAAAATACAAGCCAAGTCGAAAAAACAAAAATAAAATCAAAGAAACGTTTTTCATTATAACAAATATTCAAATAGTTCCCCAGAATTTGAGTGTTCAAGATACATATCATTGGCCATTTAAATTCCCTTCAATGAAGAATGTGCTTATAATATAGCCTTCACATATTCCGCACCAGACATTAATGTTGTGGAGGTACTGCGTTCGGGTAGGAATCCGGAAACGCGGATTTTCTGTTACCCAAATACGCGTATTCTGAGAATTAGGTTCATTGTTCGGAGTAAATGTAAATTCATCCGAGAAGCAGATATGTGCCAAAAAATCCTGTACCTATATGTATATAACTATGCAGCAAGGCAACATTGATACATATACATATAATGTACATATTACATTATTATTATACATATTAACAGACTAGAATTGTCAGTGAAATTGAAAGTAACGGCAGTCAGACTTATCAAAGTTGTGAACATATGTATATGAGGTTCCGTAATTATTCGTTTGGTACGATTGATTGGACCTCTACTATCATAATCTTAGCTTATAAGAAGTTTCGAAAACCGCCGAGTGTGTCACAAGGAAACTGGCAGTTCCTTTATAAGTGCAGCAAATGTAAAATATAAAAAGTTCAAAATTTTGGTGATACGCAAGCTCAAGTTTGCACTAATACAATACAGAAACTACTAAGGCACAACGTGGTAAGTGAAACAGTACCTAAACCATTATTGAGACCAATTGGCTACACTCATCATAGAACACAGTACTATGAATTCATTCTCGAAATAGTATGCGAACCCGACAAATGTAAACTTGTAGGAACATTCCAAACCGACCACAAGTAACTAATAAGAGATCAGACATAGTACTATGACAAAACCAATCCAAAAAATGCCTTCTTACAGGCTCATTGTAGATATAATCGTTCCAATAGATTAACAAATAGTTTCCACTCTTTGCTGAAATCATACAACTCTGGAAAACTCAAAAACTTAAAATATACCTGTGATAATTGGAGCCATAGGCGAAGTGCTAAGTACAATGCATGAAAGCCTGACGACCTTGGGGTTCCCTAAGAAGTTTTACATCAAAAGATAGAGGACAATCATATTAGCAGCTTGGAATATACAATAGTTAGAGAAGCTTTCAATATGATAACGGGATAGTGTACGAAGTAACCTGAAACGGAAAAGGTACATAAATCTGTAACGACCAAAGGCACAGAAGAGAATAAACTGTACTATATTTTTAAGGCATTGCTAGGCAGAAATACTTTCATAGATTTATTGTATTATCTGTCCTGTAAGGTCGTATATAATAACTGTAAAGCCTATAAAGTTAATAAGGAAAAATGATTTTACCAAGTGTTTTTATTTCCAAATTAGACCACAGAGAAAACAAATGAGCGATTGAGTGCTTTAAAGAAAATATGTTACAAAGTTTAATACAAAAGGTTCTACTCGTATTACAGAAAATCATAGGATTCTATAAATTAGAAATAATTCTAATTTTCCTCTGTAATAGCAATATCACAGATGACATCATCTTTATATGCAGTTACAGACTTTACAAATAAGAAAGTCAAACTGCTGTCATTATGAATATAATAAGTATGCAAAACGTATAATGAGGATACTGGAAATTTCATTTAAAAATCACAGTATGTATCACCTGTATTCTTTAACGTCCATTTATACATGTTTTTACAAAACAGCAGTTTTTTGTTTCTTTTTTGTACGAATTGCTTAGTAATGTTATGTAGATATGTAGGTATAGGAAAATTCATACATGGAGAACATTCGTCAATATGTACATACATATATTTCCAGCGATACTGCACACTACATTACTAATGTAATTAAAATTTATGTAGTTTATACAAATTTTCATAGCACTTGTAATATTTACTTTACTTACCAGCCGTTAAACCAAATCCTACTACAATGATTACCAGTAGTATATTTGCAGATGTAAGTATATTATTAAGCATGGACGATTCTCTGGCACCGTTAGACATAACAACTAAAATATTAAAAGAAATATATCAGTATGTTAATTCATCAATATGAAATTAATAGCAGTAAAGTGACAAAGCTTTTCACATAAAAGAAAGTGCTCAGAAAATCATTGGTTATGGTGAAATTTATAGTATCCCTTGTTTGTCTAATCACTGTTAAAGAATTCAGTGAATATTATTATTTAGCATCGTATTGTTGTCATTGAATACATTGAATATATTTATAAACATTATTCGAAAAGGAAATATAAGAAATACACTTTCCATTGTTTCATCCATAAAAAATGTTATCAGAAAGTCTCTACTGTGTAATATTAAACTTAAAATAGTGATTTTTTTATGAAACGAATTATGACATACCTACTAAAATGATCATTATAAGGAGTGCTAAAAAGTCAGGATATGAGGACAAAAAATCTACATTCATTGGCATGGTATCCCTTAGCGCCTTGGATATGACATGATCAGATAAGGCATTGATGTAATCACTTAAACCTCGAGCGAGTCCAGCTGTGCCTAAAAATTCAGATTAAACTCATTTAATGTCTGTACTTAATCTTCAGTTGGGCATTATTTTTCTAATTATATTCACACCACTGCCACCTAAGAAAAATAAACGCAATAACTATAGCAAAACTTTACGTTTGCTGGAGAAAATACTTATGGTACTTACCTATAACATATTCTAGTACTAGATTCCAGCCTATAATGAAAGCAATAAACTCCCCCATTGTTACATAACTATAAATGTAAGCTGAACCTGCTCTAGGCACCCGACAAGCAAATTCTGCATAACACAAACCTAAAATTAAAGAAAAAAGTTATGCCACTTAGCACTAAACTCCAAAAATTTACCTGCTACTGCTGATGCTATGGCGGCAATTAGGAAAGAAACACAAACAGCAGGTCCTGCATGATTTTTGGCAACTGATCCCGCTAAAACGTAAGTGCCTAGTCCTAAAGTTACACCCAAACCAAGAAAGGTTAAATCGCAGAGACCCAAAACTCTTTTCAATTTGGTGGTTTCATCAAATGAAACATTTTTTCTTCTTGTAAGAGCTGTTATGTACTTATTCATCTAAAAGAATAACCAACATACATTTTATTGAATAAAATTAACCAGGAGAAACAAATGCTATAGACTAATAAATTAATAAGTAATTATTAATCAGCTCGTGGAATAGGTGCTAAGCTTTATGACCTGTGGCGACTATAGAGAAATATACATTTGCCATTTTGTAAAGGCTGCTTATGATTTTGTGAAATGTAACCAACATCAAATTTTCTATAAAATATACCATAATAATATAACTACAGTAATACTTTCACTAAAGTATTGCATTAAACGTTTAATAACAAAACAAGCAAAATTGTTGCTTGGATCATGAAGTCTCAACATGCCCATCAGAGTCATAACGAGTAATAATCGATATAAAAGTTGTTTTCAAACCATATTGTTTAAATTTAACTGGTTAGCATAACTGCTTAACCTTGTGATGGAAAGTAATTTAGGTGCCTTTCTATTAGAATATATTTCCATTCAAAATCTACTACATATACTTATGTTACATATATTATACTGTGTTAAATACACCAAGATTCAGTTGTAACTGACTTTATTCACATATGTACAAATGTACAAAAACATACAGTTCAAGTATATAACAAAAACAGGCTTACAGCAACCAGGAACAAAGTAATATATAAGGTTTCTCTAAAATATGAAACGAAATATGTTACATATACTACGTTTATGCTTTCTGGATGCGCATTGAAAATGCGAATTAATAAGTACGGATCGAAAACTTAATCTGGTTATGCTTTTCTCGTAATGCGCAATATAAATGGTACGCATCGAAATATTTCGAATTTGCCGGGGTTTACAAGGGTTATTGCCAATCGTTTAAGTTTGTAATATAAATTCTATGAAGTAACCATAAACTTAATTGTAGGTACTATGTTGTATCGTTGTACTATGTTGTTGTATGTCGTACACATATTGCCCTGTGCGCATACAGTTGTAAGATATATAATATGCCAACACAACACAACCTATTTTTCACATGTGACAAGAAAGAAGAAAATGCGAGCCTGAAACAGGAAATTGGCGAGCCGCGTAATCAGATCCAAGATCTAGAACAGCATAGTAAATTAAACAATCTAGAGATACAGGGTGTACCCCAAAAAAAAAATGAAAATATATTCGATATCCTACACAAGATCGGAGATGCGATCCAGTGTGACATCAGCCCAACAGATATTAACGCCGCTCATAGAGTAGCGCAGCTGAATTCGAACTGTTCGCGCCCACGCAACATCATTGTGTCCTTGGTATCTCGCCGTAAAAGGGACGAAATTTTGGCCGCGGCGAAGATGACTAGGTCAAGAGGTAACCTAAAGTCTTCCGGACTTACAGTACCACAAGTTGCCAAACAATTATTTATCAATGACCATCTTACCTTAGTTAAAAAGTTCCTATTATATAAAGCAAGACAGGCTACTCGCTCTAAGAACTATAAATTCATTTGGGTAAAAAATGGCAACATCTTTTGCCGCAAGGATGATCGCTCGCGTGCCTTGAATATTCGAGAACCTAGTGATCTGGCTAAAATAATTTAATTCACAGGCGCATCAAGTTACACAATATAACACTTAGTGGTTAGAACTGGATACGTTGGCTGAACACATTTCGATCTTTTACCAAAATGTTAGAGGTCTACGTATGAAAACACAAACTTTAACTTGTAATCTACCCAATAGCGACTTTGATATTATGTGCCTCACCGAGACATGGCTTAATCCAAACATATTAACTTCCGAAATTTCAAATAACAAATACTCAATCTTCAGGAGGGATCGTTGTACAACGGCATATAAAAAAGCGGACGGAGGAGGTGTCTTGATGGCGTTAGATAATACTTTGTCGGCTAGTGTGCGGTTGGACTGGCAGAGCCAAGCTGAAGACTTATGGATAACAGTGAGTGTGATCGACTGGCCGTTACATGTATGTATGTGCTGTTTACATTCCACCGGGGGATGATTATGCTATGTCTTGCTTCTTGAGTCAACTTGAAAAAATAATAGGTAGCAACCCGGATGACCTTGTGCTCGTTTGCGGCGATTTTAATTTGCCACAAATAAAATGGTCCAACTCAAATGGCGACTACTTTTTACCTACTGGTAAATTCAGTGGGCTATCGGCAGCAATGGTCGACACGATGTCATTCTGCGGTCTGCTACAGCATAATAATAACAAAAATATTTATAATAATGTCTTAGATTTGGTATTATGTAATAGATCACATCGAGTTAGCGTTGCTGGAAGCACATCTAGTTTAGTACCCGAAGATGCAAGTCATCCTCCAATTGAAATTAACATAAATTGTAATGTCTTAAAGCAACTAAATTTTAACTTTAAACAAGCTTATAATTATCACAAAGCTGACTACACAGCCTTAAATGCAGAGCTAAATGAAATTAATTGGAGCAATAAGCTCAACAATTTGTCTACAGATGGTTCCGTGACTGATCTTTATGAAATACTTTATTCATTAATTGACAAGTATGTCCCTTTATATAAAAGAAGATCTCAGCATTATCCTCTTTGGTTTTCGCCCTCCACAATTAAAGCTATAAAAGAAAAACGAAAATATAATTCGAGATGGAAAAGATATAAAAACAAAATTGATTACTTAACTTTCAGCTTATTAAGAATTAGAAGTAAACATTTAATTCAGGATGACTTAAAAACTTGTATCAATTTTGTGGAGAACGTAATCACTGAGGACCCCAAACGCTTCTGGAGTTACGCAAAAAACAAAAAAGCCATACAGAAAGTACCCAACAAAATAGCGTATGATGGCCGCGTAGGCCGTGACGGGCATTCTGTGTCTGAATTATTTTCAGAATTCTTTTCGTCAAACTTTGATGACGCAGTTCACCCTCCTGTTGTTCGGGCAGCTGGCGGAGGTATTAGTGACGGGTCACTCTCGTCGGTCTCTTCTCAAGGGATGACATACTTGCAGTACTACTAAAATTGAACAAAACTAAGGGATCGGGGCCCGGCGGTATACCACCGGCATTCATACTTAACTGTGCATACAGTCTAATTGAGCCACTCTACATCATTTTTAATAAATCCTTTGCTGAGGGTACCTTTCCTTCGGAATGGAAAAAAGCTCATATCATTCCCATATATAAATCGGGTAACGCGGACCTTGCCGAGAACTACAGGGCAATATCACTATTATCAGCTTTTGGGAAGAGAATGGAATCATTGTTGTCCAACGTAATGTTCAATATTGTAAAGCACAGAATACCAATACAACAACACGGCTTTTACGCGGGTAGGTCGGTAGGAACTAATTTAACTGTTTATACAGAATATGTCCATCGACCTTTAGATAATTGGATCCAGGTGGACGCGGTGTATACCGACTTCAGTAAAGCATTTGATAAGGTTAGTCACACGATTCTACTCTCTAAGTTGTATGGGGTCGGTATACATGGTGACCTCATGCGTTGGTTAATATCATACATATCTAGGAGGTCAGAAGCCGTGACGATAAATGGGTATACTTCTAGATTCATCGGCATAAAGTCTGGTGTCCCCCAGGGATCGCACTTGGGGCCACTTCTATTTAACATAAGTATATACGAGCGACATAGCATATTTCATTCAATTCTCAGAATTTCTCGCCTACGCAGATGATTTTAAATTCTATCGTGAAATCAGATCGGAGAAAGCCAGCAGTTTCAACAAGACTTAAACCAATTCTACGACTATTGCACACTGAATGCTTTACAATTGAATTTCACTAAGTGCCGATGTATAACCTTTACAAGAAATATTTCTCCCATATCGTACGACTATAAGTTTGGCGATAATGTCATATCAACTTCGCAGACAGTGACCGACCTGGGTATAACACTCGATAACAAATTTATGTACGATGAGCATATTGAAAATATGGTTCGAAAGGCCAATAAGATGCTTGGATTTATTGTGCGCATAACTAAGAGTTTTTCACGAACAGCACCAATATTGCGTTTGTATTTTGCTTATGTGTATAGTACTTTAAAATTTTGCTCTATTATATGGAACCCTCAGTATCAGATATACATTAGCAGAATTGAAAATGTTCAAAAAAAATTAATAAAGTACCTCTGCTTCAAACGGGGTACCGACTACACTACATTCGATAATTATAATGTCGCATGCCGTGAATTTAACCTTAATACCCTACAGAACGTTAGGAGGATCAGTGACGCTACCATTTTGTATAGTGATCAACAACCGCATATCCTATTCGGACCTTGTAGCAATGATTTCTTTCAATGTGCCATCGCGCCCGCTATGTAACTCACCACTTTTCAACGTCGACTGTTGTAACACCAATGCCTGCAATAATTCTCCGGTACACCGAATGTTACGAACGTATAACGCATACTTTTCTGCCATAGAACTGTTCAACGTGTCGTTAAGGTTATTTAAGGCTAGGGCTAGACATGTGCTTCCACCGTAGGTCCACTCAGATTTTTGCTTACTGTATGTATATTTTGTGTTATCGTACCTACATATGTATGTACCTATACATAGATTAGAACGAAATAGGGGATAAGGTTTGGGAATGTCTTATTCCTGTTTTTGTCCCAAATTTGTAAATAAATAAATAAATAAATGTGATATGTCGTTCGTTTACATTCTGTTGGTAACCTGCTTTAATACACTTTGAATTCGAATTAAACGTTTATACAACCAAACCGCTATTCTTAAACCACCCTTGAAATCAGGATTTCGTCAATTCGCATTTTGTGCTATAATGCGCATCGAGAGGTGTTTATGCTACAGGACTTCTTGTTAGAACCGTATATTATAGTCGTAATGCGTATTCAATACGCTTTAGGGAAAGCATAAACTCAGTAATACATTTAATAAATTTACCACATATACATATAACATACATATTTTTTATACATATGTATACTTGTTGGTCTTGGAAATTTAAATGCTATAGTTATAATAACTTGTTTAATTACTGTATGAAAAATGTACAACATTCATATATCGTAAATTGACAAAAACTCTACTATTAACAACTTTTATTGTTTTTTTTTTGTATCCTTAGTAATATTTGACAAAACGGTGTATCGGTGATAGGCCGGTATTAAGGTGGGTCTCCATTTGTTATACATATGTATACGTGTATCGTATCATCGTTTCGTATCAATGTAGACAGGGAAACGTATCAGCGTTGCGTATCAAAATATCACACAAAGATACGGAATGGACTTGATCGCTCAATTGGCGGCTTTTCTCCGTCACATCAAAAGAATGATACAGCGCACTATGTGGACGGCTACTTTACTAGCGCGTTGCCATGTGCGTTGCCAGCAAACTACTTCCACTATAAACCTCTCTATTTTATATAAATTTGACATGCAGAAGCGCGATGATTTGCGTTTCTCTTTTTTTTAAACATAAAATACATGAAAATATATGAAGCTGCTGCAATTTGTTAACACGAATACATTGCTGCAGCCAATGAAACGATGGACTGTACTGTATCATACACTCCGTATCCTCAATTTTAATATGCAACACAGTAAAGATACGAAGAAAAACTGAGCCATCGTTTCATCGAACTGTATCATTAACTGATACGTAAAGGTGGGTATCCATTTGTTGCATATCCATGTATCGTATCAGCGTTACGTATGAGTTAATGATACCGTTCGATGAAACGATGGCTTACTTTTTCTTCGTATCTTTACTGTATTGCATATTACATTGAGGATACGGCGTGTATGATACAGTACAGTCCATCGTTTCATTGACTGCAGCAATGTACTCGTGTCATGTATTGCAGAAGCTTCATATATTTTTATTTATTTCATGTTAAAAAAAAAGAGGAACGCAAATCACCGCGCTTCTGAATGTCAAATTTATATAAAATGGAGGGGTTTATAGTGGAAGTAGTTTGCTGGCAACACGCTAGTAAAGTAGCCGTCCACATAGTGCGCTGTATCATTCTTTTGATGTGACGGAGAAAAACCACCAATTGAGCGAACGGTGATACGTTTCCCTGTCTACACTGATACGTAACGGTGATACGATACACGCGTATGCAACAAATGGATACCCAGCTTAACACTGATATGATGCACGGATACGCGACAAATGGATACCCACCTTAAGAATGCAATGTGCTGTATCTCGGAGACTATTCGTCCGAGAGATTTGCGGAAAAAATATATTGCTAAAGTGGTCAAAAAAAGACTGTGGAAAATATTGCCAGATTTCCAAAATGATCGCCAGGGAGCGTAACCGACATTTTAAACTTTTAAAGCAATTTTTCACTGAAATCAACCTAGTAAATGTTACCAACAAATGTGTGCCGTTTAAAGCTAACAATAAGTTTTCCTTGAGTAATTTTTGTGTAACACTTTTTGACGTATCTATTATAATAAAGAGGTGGGAGCTAATTCGTTGTTTTTGTTAATAAACAGCATATGATATATGTAACTCAAACGGCTGAACGAATTTTAACGAACTTAATCCCATTGGAAAAAGCATTTATTGTTCCATTAAATGCATCTTACCTATAATATGTCTAACTCTTAGTGATGCTGCTAGAGCACGATTTTTGATATAATGCAGAAAATTGCAGAGTTCTCTAAAAAATTAAATGCAATAAAATGAATTTAGCCTGTCAGGAGCAGAAATTGAAGCTGCTGTAATGCCCATGCATGAGCGGCTCCGGCAATGCATTGAGTGTGATGCAAGACAGTTCGAACATTGAAAAACACAGTAGATTTATTTCAAAATTGCTACTTTTCTCTTACTGTGGTCCTGCACGTTTTTAAATATTTTTGAACTAGAAATATGTACAGGGTAACCAAATTTCGATGTTTTTATAAGGTACAGACCAAACGGTAATAGATACAAGAAAAGTAAGCAGAAGCTTACGATCTCTTTTTTTGAGTTTGGCTTGTTAGTTATCCAAACAGATTGAACCTAACTTGTTCAGTTCCCGAGATACCAGGCACTTTTCAAAATCAGCAATTTTCTTTAAACCGTTATAAGTCCGTTGCTATAAGATATATAGAAAATATGTTCAGATATATTTTGTATGTTAATGTTTAAGACATCCTTTTACTACGTTCGGTGTAAAGTACTTTTGGTCTCCAAAACTGAATTTTTAGTATTTGTGACGTCTTGGTGTGTTAGATATACAGTGTGGTCATAAAGTTTGGAACCAAGCTTATAACCGCATTATTTTACATTTTTAGGAAAAACGCTCGGACAGGTAAATTTTGTTTTTTAAGACGCCATCTTTTGACATACAATTTTTTTCTATGACGTCATTGGTTTTTGGAGTGATGACGTCATCAATCCTTTTTTTAAATGGCATCCATATTATTTTTTTATCGTTTTTGGTAGATCTCTATATCCTCCAAA
>SMLS01062237.1:0-12332 GCA_004785975.1 Popillia japonica | reverse complement strand
GGAATCAAAATTGAGAAGGACTGGCAAATGTTAGTGTACCAGTGGATTTATTTCGAAATCTGATTATATTATAAACATAACAGGCTCAATGGTCGTAGTGGTAAGTGATAAGCAAACCAAATTGCAGTTGTAACAAAACCAGGAGTGTGGCCTTATATGCCATTGAACTGGCACAATTTTGCTCTTGATTTTATAGCCCACAAATTATTAAGTGCATGATTTGCCAGAATTTGGATTTGGTTTGGCATGGATCCCTGCTGAATTGCTGTGGTGGAAATTGATTATAAGGTCTTTGATTTATAAATTATTGTGATGTGTCAAAATTTGTTATCTCTGACAGGTTATATGGAAGAGCATCTACATACAAGTATTATGTGCTTACAATACCTTACCTGAAATAGTTGCAAAAAAGTGATTTGGTTGCTCAATACTAACGGGATTCTAAACGGAATCCAAGCACTTTCATGCTGTACGCATGTATTGGTAAGAAGACCTCGTAGTCACTTTTAAATCCAGTCAACAGTGTTGCGCTCCTTTCACAAAAATTTGACAATTAACAGTTGCCTTGCCTCTATCATCCTCAATAAACCAACGACCATTTGCCAACATTGGCCTAAATTGTAACTTCAAGGATATGGATGGATGGATATAGAAAAGCTGAAGAAATATTTTTTGGCAAAAATTTACTTTAGGAATTTGTAATTAAACTTATCATTCATTTTGTTGATTGCCTTATTTAGTGGATTAATCTCCTAATCTGCGTATTTTCTCACTAATTTCACGATTAACCCCTACTAGAAATGGTTAATCCAGCATGGTCTTCAACACTGCAGCTAAGGAAATGGGAAAACAAGTGGATAAGCTACAGAGAAGACTATGGCATTCATGTGCAGTACTAGTAGGTGCTGACATACCACCAATCTCCTCTTTGGCGGAAGAACAAAGGAGGATATTCTTGTCCAAAGACTGATGACTTGCTGAGGTGAAGCTGGAATGGAGAGCGACAATCAAGAAATGGCAGAACAGATGGAAGAGACTCGAGACGTCAAGGACGTGGGCGAAGATTCTGATACCGGACATCTTCCTGTATTGGTTGCAAGCAAAGAAGGCTAAATTTTTATCTTATCTAATTTCTCACTGCCAATGGTCACTTTAGTGCTTACCTCTTCTGCAAGTACTGTGGAGATTTGGAGACACCTCTGCCTAAAGCAATCAATGAATAAAGGAAACATCATCAAGCTAATGATGGAGACTGGTTTCAACTGAAGTAGGACCTTACAATATTGTAACAAAGCCTGCAAAACACATTTACTTGCACAGAAATACACACCAAGAACTGTAGTGGAAGCAGTACAGGTTGAGAGCTCCTGCACTTGCACCCACTGCAGCTATAAAGTACATTTTCTTTCGTTGGCACCAGAAAATCTGCTCTAATTATTTTTTGCATTTACAAAAAAGGATGTGGCTGAGCTTGTGGATGATTACACACATTGTTATTATTCATTCTGTCTATAATATGAAGAGATGAGTATCTTGCACAACCCAGCAATGAACTGCTACGCGCTTGAGTAATAGATGAGTAATCAATCAAGCATAATATAATATATCTGGTGCTGTTTAGGCTGGCAAACACACTCAGTCTTCCCCTGCACTAAATCAGGAGATTATCTATACAATATCTCTGTTTTATTAACAAAATTCTAATCCCCAATTTTATTTTCAATCTCCCAATTCTATTTACGATCCTTTTATAGGCAATTACGTTTGTCGTTATTATTTAAGAACTACTTAATCATCATCCTAACAGTATACGACTCTGATTTAAATAAATTCCTGTTTAATTTACTCATATTTACGGCAAGCCCGCGACGATCAAAGTTCCCACACATCGCTGTGACACTTACACACACACACATAATATAATATGCATGAGTGTATAGTTTATAGAGTAGATGCGGTCGGGTTCTTAAATCTGGTCGACAAAAATCAACATCGAAAATTTATCGCCGGCACATTGCGCAAGGGGGCACAAACACAAATTTACCGTAGGCGAAAAAACGTACCTCCGCGTACGGTAGAACGAGATAGTGCGATACAGTTTTTATTAATATTACGCGATGCGCTTTTTTCTTCGTCAGACTGCGTTCGCATTAAACGAATTCCGATACGATGAAACAACCGAATAGAATTGTAGACGAATCTAGTCGTTTACATAGACAGATTTTCTAAAATTAGTCCTGCTGTCAAAAAATTTTTAAAGTACGCGTCGAAATGTCAAAATATTTATGACCTTATAGGTGGACATCCGGTGGGAACGCAGATTTACGGCGTAGTCGGTACCTAATAAAGTACCGGGTACTACATGCATATGAATGCGCAAAAACCGATTGTAATATCGATTTATTATTAACCGGTTAATAAACTTTCGCGGGGTCCGTTCCTCGGATAATCTCCCGCCTTGTGAAAGAGATCTGAGTTACAGATACGACCAATTAAAATATAACGAAGTGTCCCTTTTTGTCGAGACGCTCGTATGCGCCCGTTAACTGTAGTACGGAGAGTTTTTATTATTATTATTATAGTCGTGTCGTGTAATTTAAACACAACACTTCTGTTAGCACGTCATACTATGAGTACTTCTTTATGCGAGTGCTCGTAAATATTCGCGTACAGGAGCGGTCAGATTATTCGGAACACTTGTTATATCGACTCTGAACGTATGAATTTTGAAGCTCGCTCATTACTCGGTTATTGCATTCAATACTGGTGAAGAATTTGTCTTTTTGCATGCTCAAATCCTTGTGTGGGAATTTCGAAAATATACAACACAATAAGGTCTTCAAATTTCTTCATTATTCGATTAACGCCATTTTATAAAGCAAAACGAGATTACTAAGGTAGCTTTCGGGGAAAGCTTAGAAGACCTTCATTTTGCCGATAACATAGTTTGTCCTTTTTTTACTAGAAGGAGAGTTGTGGCCTATCTAGTAAAACACCCTCTACTTCACCTCAAAAATCTCTGGAACCGATATGCTACTTCAGTGGAAACCAATCTCCATCATTAGCTTGATGATGTTTCCATATTATTCATTGATTGCTTTAGGTAGAGATGTCTCCAAATCTCCACAGTACTTGCAGAAGAGGTAAGCACTAAAGCGACCATTGACAGTGATAGCGATGATTGCAAGATAGTCATCACTTCATATTATAGACAGGATGAATAATAACAATGTGTGTAATTATCCACGAGCTCAGCCACATCCTTTTTTGTAGTTGCAAAAGTTAATTAGAGCAGATTTTCTGGTGCCAACGAAAGAAAATGTGTTTTACAGCTGCAGTGGGTGCAAGTGCAGGGGCTCTCAAACTGTATTGCTACCACTACAGCTCTTGGTGTGTATTTCTGTGCAAGTAAATGTGTTTTGCAGGCTTTGTTACAATATTGTAAGGTCCTACTTTAGTTGAAACCAGTCTCCATCATTAGCTTGATGATGTTTCCTTTATTCATTGATTGCTTTAGATAGACGTGTCTCCAAATCTCCACAGTACTTGCAGAAGAGGTAAGCACTAAAGCGACCATTGGCAGTGAGAAATTAGGTAAAATAATAATTTACCCTCCTTTGCTTGCAACCAATACAGGAAGACGTACTCGGTATCAGAATCTTCGCTCACGTCCTTGACGTCTCGAGTCTCTTCCATCTGTTCCGCCATCTCTCGATTGTCGCTCTCCATACCAGCTTCACCTCAGCAAGTCATCAGTCTTTGAACAAGAATATCCTCCTTTGATCTTCCGCCAAAGAGAAGACTAGTGGTATATCAGCACCTACTAGTACTGCACTGATAGATGCCATATCTTCTCTGTAGCTTAGTTATTCAATTTCTTCCCATTTCCTTTAGCAGCAGAGTTGAAGACCATGCTGGATTAAGCATTTCTAGTATGGGTTAATCGTGAAATTAGTGAGAAAATACGCAAAATATACTAAATAAGACAATCAACAAAATGAAGGATAAGTTTAATTCCAAATTCCTAAAGTTTATTTTTGCCAAAAAATATTTCTGCGGCTTTTCCATATCCACCCATCCATATGCTTAAAGTTACAATTTGGGCCAATGTTGGCAAATTGTATTATTGGCCTTTAGTTTATTGAGGATGATAGAGGCAGAGCAACTGCCAATTGTCAAATTTTTGTTAAAAGAGCTCATACAACACTCACTGACTGGCTTTAACTGAACAAGTATTTATTGACAAACATACGACTGACTACGAGGTCTTCTTAGCAATACATGCGTAGAGCATAAAAGTGATTGGATTTCGTTTAGAATCTCGTTAATTTTGAGCAAACAAATCACTTTTTTGCAACTGTTTGAGGTGGTGGAGCCAGTTTTTCGTGAAGCTTAATGATCTTGAAATGATGAATCTGAAGTTTTTGTGGTATAAGCTGCAATGATGCTATATCCCTGGGAAGGAAGTTGATCCCCGGCAATTACGTACCGTTTCAGCGAAGAAAAAAATACACTCAATGGAATAAATTTATCAAAACTTCAGCGGATAGAAGGATACTTTGGAATTCGGTCATGCGTTCAAAAAAATAAATGCCTGAGAAATTGTAAAGATTTCTCAGGATTTGTTCCCAAGTTTTAGTCGATAATCTCCATGATGCCTCAGGATTCGTCCTCTTCCATTGAGATTCCGCAATTTTTTTTAGGATTCATCAAGATTCTTCATACTTGATTCCTTGAGTGTTCTAGTCCCACCTTATCATTTATTCTTCCTCGTCCTTCATGACTTACGCTAAATTATTCTTAATGATTCTTCAGGATTTCTTGTGGGTAGGTATCCTTGTGGTTAGTCTCCGATTTTCGAAATTCAAAATTTTTATTATTGTTCTAGGTTTGTTCTACATTCTTCCAGGAATTTACAAAACAATATTAAATCATCCTCTCCCCCAACTTTCAAACTCTTATTTTTGAAAGTCAAAGTTATGAAAGTTGGTCTACATATATTTGTTCTATATTATCCCATCCATCGCAATTTTAAAAAGCATACTTAGGATAGCAATAAAGTCATCTGCATCAGAGCCTGTCGCCTTTCAGAAGCGTTTCGGCATCCATACACTCGTTCTACAACCAACGAAAGCATGTTTCAGTTGACAAAAAAAGAGATGGTACATCTTCGAATGTAATATATAATACGCGGTGGAAAAGGAGTCATGCGGTGGACAAAAATTAATTACCGACGTTATAAATTAATTGAAACGACAGAGATTATTAATTAAACACGAACAGTTTGTGTAATATTATGTCGTCGTGTCCGTAATCTGGACGGCAACGTGCGCATAGTCGGTGGTCCTGAATTTTGAGGAACCCCAACAATGTGCCTACACGATGTCCCACTGGATGTTTCGGATGTTTGCTCATTGCTTAATTTATAAGTTGTACACACACAATCGGATAGATTATCTGGTAGGTAGGTACGCGTTTGTTTTTTTTTCTAGGCGGTTGTCTTGTAGTGTTTCTAATTCGGAGACAGATGTGAATCTTATACATTGTAGCAACTGATGTTTGAACATAGGTTTTTCTGAAAAATAATACCGAGAGGAAATACCTGCTGTTACGGAATTTCTGTTATATTTCGACATTTAGACATTTCTGTGCTGCAGTAAACGCGTAGACAGCTGTGCGCACCCATTCAATACGCATTTTTACGAAAGCAAAAACGGACATAATTTCAACATATTTAATAAACAAGTAGCAAACATTAAAACTATTCAACTCGAACCGCATTATTGTTCGAACGGCATACTTATCATTATTATTATTATATACCTATTAAGTTTGTTATTGCTGCATTTCTAAACCACAATCAGCATTTTTGACGCGTAATCCAGATAGAGCGACAGACCTACACTACCACATATAATACTATTATTACTACTGGTCGTTATTTATCACGATTTCAGAACTGTGTTGTTTGTGTGCCGTTCATTGTCTTCGACGTATACGAATATGTATGTTCTTTACCGGCGAAGAATGAGCTGGTTGTAGTAATAGAGTTTCCAAGTGTTGTGCGTGAGTGTTGCGGCCGTGCATGTGTGTTGGTGTCTGTGTGTTTTGTGTCGCAACAGAAACGACCATGCAAGGCCGTCCCGATACCGCACCTGTATTTAGTCGATATTTTTATCTCGCACATGTCATAAGTCGAATTCTTTCTCATTGTTTATTATGTAAACGACCGGGAGAACAAATACGCTAATATCCATTCGTATCTGTGTGTAGGTATTTTCTAAATGAAGATATATAACGATGTTCAAAAGTTGTATGAGGTTTTTCAAGTAATTCCGAGAACTTCATGTGTAATAATACCACCGCCACAAGATTACTTGACAGCTGTCAAACTGTAAAGATAGATGTCAAATTTCTAAAAGAAAGTCAAAATATTTTTGACAGCTAGGAAGCTGCAAGAATGGCTTCTTTATGATGAAATATATAACTATTCTTCACAATGTTCTTCGTGGGTGTAATAGCAAAGCATTTTTGACAGATGTCAAAACAACATTTTCTTAAATTTAATAACTGCCAGGTTCAACATACAAGTTATGTAATTAGCAAAATATTTATGACATTTGTCAAATCAATCAGCTTGTCGTAGTATCGACACTTACTCGCTATGTTGACGGGGATAGCAATGAAGATACTCCTGTCAGCTGTGGAAATCGCTGTTGCAAGATGTTTTTCCCGCTTTACTAACTGTCAATTTTGAGGTAGGTATGATAATTATAGCTGTCAAAATATTTCATTGCAGTCTTTTCGGGGTTAAAACAGGGATTGCTAAACTGGTGCAAATTATACTGGATGCTGACAGCTGTCAAACTATTTTGTTATAGTTCCAACAATAAATTGGACGTTTTATTGCTTTTCAAAACTATCGAATTCTACCCCAATGTAATCACTTCTGACAGTCGCCAAATTGAGGTTTGAGCAGTAAAACCGTCAAAATATTTGAAACACTGACAAATCCTAAATTTGCAAAAATGTTTTTTTTAATATACAGGGTGTCCGCGATATACAAAGCAAGCTTTTAAGGGATGATAGCTACAACGATTTAGAAACAAAAACATATAATACACCTTGGGTCTATCTGTAAGCGTAAACGAGAAAAAAAATTATTTCTAAAAAACCTTATTTGGTCAAACTGTACAAGAAAACTCATCCATATTGCTTCTTAAATAACCAAAAAACCATATCAAAAATTTAGGGTTGAAAATAACTGAAAACAACGATGAAAACGAATTATTTCATACTTTGAAATTGAAGCGTGGTGTTATTTCTCTTCCACCATACTGTACACGTATGCAGTTAGAAGCGCAGATGCAAGTCAAGCATCATCTGTTTATACGACCTTGAACTTGTATCGTACGAAGTCAATGGCCATACGTTTTGAAACAAAGGTACCTTTGTTTGCGTTTTTTTTAATAATGTTATGACAATAAAATCGATGTTATGTTGAAATTAGAGTGAAAAGGGCGTATTTAATAGCAGCCTCCGATCGGTAAATGAAAATTTAAGTTGAGGGAAAGTCGCATTGAATGAAAAAAATGTAATTACTGCAACTATGTTATGGCGCTTTAAGCTCTTTCGTAAAGGCTACTACAAAATTGAGTTCTTTTCTTTTATTTGTGATAAATTGGTGGTCCTAAAAAGGACTTTTTTGAGAGACAGGAGAAAATGTATTACAGGAAAGGCTCGATGTGTTGCCCATTTTCAAGAACACACGCCTGTAATCGTCGGGTAAATCTTGCACTGATCAGCTGCCTGTGTACAGTATGCCTCGAAGTTTGTAACATGAGAAATAATTTTTTTTCTTGTTTACGCTTACAGATAGACCCAAGGTGTATTATATGTTTTTGTTTCTAAATCGTTGTAGCTATCATCCCTTAAAAGCATGCTTTGTATATCGCGGACACCCTGTATACACAGTTACAGCATTAACTACTTCGAAAGGTGTAGCAATTGAAGTATTCTTTCATGCAGCTGTAAAAGCTATTATTACACTGTTATAGCGGATGTAGCAGTTGACATACTTCTGACAGCTGTCAAACGGTTAAAAAATAAACTGTTCATTTAGCAAAAGGAGCATTTTTTTCGAATTTGACAATTGCAACCGTCACACTACTTCGTGTTGTAGTAATATTTTTAAATCATTTACTTCTTACTAACGGTTATAGCACTACATGTTGAAAAACTATCAAATTATAAAATAATCTGTTTTCCCGGATTATTTAAAATATTTTTGACAGCTCTCAAAATGCAGAAGTCATTTTTTGCATTTCTGGCAACGAGTATAGTTGTCAGCAACAATAACAGGTGTCAAATTATAAAGGTAGCATGTTTCAAAATATAATAATTCTACTTGTGGCTGTAGGCACAAAGAATTGTTCATTTATTTGTAAGATAAGTGACAATCCTACAATGTGTTCGAGTCTGGCAGCCAGGAAACTATGTAGTCAGTTTTTGCAGTGCCCATTACCAATTTGAATCTGTCAATTCTAAATATTGTAAGGTGTTGACAATTAAAACCGGCCAATTATATGTTTTTAGAATTGTCAATTATGACAGCCTTTATCTTGACAGATCAAAGTATTTCTGACAGTTGTCAAGTTTTCTAAAACTGGTATTACATATATTATAAGTTAGAATAATTTCCTTAATAGATATTACATCTTAGATTGTCCATGATGTATCTAAGATTCGTTGAAATTAAATCACCACTTCCTTTTGACGTAAACATTCCCAATAAAGAATCAAACTTCTGCGAAACATACGAGAAATGTTTCTCTATTTGTGACATCGATTCCAGCAACATATTTCTTACCAATTTCGTCGGATTAGGTAGCAGATTTATACGCGGGAAACGGCTGGTACAAGGTCTTAGAAGTGCGAGTTTATGTGAGATATGCAATCGTAAATTATCCCGTACACAAGTTTACCAACGTGAAATTAGCCTGTACATTTTCTGTTCGTGCGGATTAAACAAATCCAACGAATACGTTCTGTCCCGAATTAAACGACATAATAATAATCATTTATCCTGGGAATTGTAATACAGGTATGATAAAGAAACAGCAGGCGTACCATACATAAATCATACACAATTGACTAGATAAATTCGATCTCGAAAGATTAGGACAAATTTCTCAATAGTTTCCAGGCCGCGGCATAGCGGACATACATACGTGTCGTATTATGTATGTATGTAGTTGAGCCGTGTAAAGTCAAACATTCTCGGACAAACGATCTGAAACGCAGATGTAACTCGATACGATCGTTTAGAAAACCGATTGTGTGTATGTATGTACGCTTTAAATGCGTTCGTGTTGTGTCCATGTTTAGTTGATTGTGTACGCAATTTGGGTTTAGGAAGGCGATTAAAAATCGTTCTAATGCACGTATGTATGTATGTAAGTAGGATATATTCGTACAAACTAATGCAGTACCTAATATCATAAAATTGACCAGCTTATGACGTTAAAATGACGATGCAAAAATGTGACACAATACTGTCATTTTTCCGTCAATAACGGCATATAATTGGATGCAATGTACAAGAAGGTGTTTTTTGTAAGATATTCGTACAAATGACGTCATTTACACCTAGAAATTTGACGTTCTTTTATACGGTAAAGGTTGACATCATTTAATTATGAAAAAATAGCGCAATTTTCTGCTTCAGGTACCCTACGTAAAATTATGTTCGTCATAGGAAGCGCATAAAAAAATATGACGTCATATGGACGTCAGTGTGTTGCTTTAAAAAGACTTAAAATGGAAAGTATCTAGAACGAGTAGGTGTTCGTGATCACTTGCAAGCATACTTTCCAGATCTTGATTATAATTCTAAAGTTTACAAATTGAAGGAGGTAATCCAAGCATGTTTCGTCATATTAACGTCAATTTAAGGTACTAAGTTGGTCACAGACGTCAAATCACCAAACAAGACCTGATTTTACCTTCATTTCGTACCAGCTTTTTGACGAGTACAACCTAGATAAATAACGTCTTCTAAAATATGACCAATTGACGTCAATTTTTGGTACTTTATACGTCTTGAATGACATAAAATCGCTAAAATCAGACACCGTATTAGCATCAGTACAGACTAAGATGTGCTTCATGCATATGGTTTCCTTTGACGAAAAAAGGTACGGATTTGATAGAAAGGATACAGAATAAATTTATAAAATATCTATTTTACAAAAAGCATATGGTAAATCCTCCATTTCAGTCTTATGCAAACATTAGACAGGATTTTAAGCTACAGACACTCGCACAGAGACGTGACTTGTCTATGATTTTTGTATTGTAAAAAGTCTTTAATAACTTCTTTGATAATGCGAAATTATTGTCTTTATTTCGGTTGCATGTAAGTAGGTAAGCAACGTCACTATCACGCCAACCGGTTTTTTGGGTTTTTTTCAATCGCTAATTAGATCACTTTCTAATTAGGCTTTCTAATTGACGGAATTCTGCTAGGAATGTTGATTTTTTGATCCTGAAATGGTTTCACTTGCATTATTTAGGTTAAAAATCTGGAAATATTGGAATTAAGCAATTAGATTAGAAGAGCAAGGTTAAATTTAATTATTTTTCGAAAACAGGTCCGATTTTAACAGCTCTGATTTAAACAGGGCCGATTTTCGAAAAATAATTAAATTGAACCTTGCTCTTCTAATCTAATTGCTAAATTCCAATCTGTTTTGAATTTTTTCTAGATTTTTAACCTAAGTAATGCGAGTGAAACCATTTCAGAGTCAAAATATCGACATTCCTAGCAGAATTCCGTCAATTAGAAAGCCTAATTAGAAAGTAATCTAATTAGCGATTAAAAAATCCAACAAAACCGGTTGGCGTGATAGTGACACTGTTTACCTACTCATGTGCCTTATTATAGTATTAGACCCGGTCCACCTATGCATATCAGCAGCAATCCACTCTCACCCATTACAAGAATATGTATGCTTTATAATAAGTATTATGAAAAAATCGAGGTATTTTTGAATTGTGCGATACAAATACTATCCTCCGTGAGAGAATTTTAACCTGTTGGCTGGTGGTCATGTTTCCGCCGAAATTATAATACAGGGTGTTCCTAAATATCATGTACATAAGGAAGGGGATAATTATTTGGTGTATTTTGTGCCTAAAATTTCATATAAACATAAGTCTGCAAACGCTTCGTTACCTGCAGGGCGTTGAAATTTCAAGATTTTTTCACTTTTTACTGTATAGCTCCTACAGTTTTTGAGATATTTTGCTCAAATTTGGAAGGTAGCTTACGCCATAAGGCCTGCATCATTAGTCATGCCAAATGATGATGTAAATCTACAGGGTAATAACTTTTTCGAGGTCATGCCCTCTTTTCTCACCCTGAACTTTTTTGCGATGCGCCACTGCTAGATTCTAAAATACGCAATAAATTTTCTGTCTTGTTTAGAAACTTTTTGATCTCTTGTATTTTTTTCTTATCTCTGACTGTTATCGAGAAAAAAATAGAAAACCATTTTCTGTAATTCGCCAGAGAAAATTAAATTTTTTTAAATGGTCTAGCAGGCTCTGGCTTTATTCAGATAATCACTTGAGTTTATTAATTTTACCAGTGAAGGTGCTACTACCTGTTAAAAAAATTGGATGACCCGGTTTTTGTTGAAAGTGTGCTCCTTCAACCCTTATACAGGCGTCCGCTCTTCTTCTCATTGATGCTCGCACTCCCTCAAATACTCTTGGAGTATTTCTTATCGTTTCAAATCCATCGATTATTCGAGTTCGTAAGTCATCAACAGTATTCACAGGTGTTGTATACACTAGAGATTTGAGATGTCCCCACAGGAAAAAATCTATACTATTTAAGTTAGGGCGGACCTAGGGGGCCAAGGCTGAGGTTCACCTCGTTTGAGTTGTCAGTTTGTCAAAACTGTCTAACGTTGAAAATCGCATGAATTCGTAGTAGGGGATAGCGTAGTAGGATGCAGATAAAATTTCCACAACTAAGTGTTTGAAGATCTGTTAAAAAATTATTTAAACTTATTTCTCAAGCTTTATATGAAGATTTTACAACGATAACCATTAATCATAACAGAGTTACCTTGGATGAAGCAAGAGAAGCAATAAAACTCTTTGAAAGACGAAGAAGCGCTGCAATTACCATACGTTTGATCGTAATGAGTTTGTACATATTAAAATGCTTATTACTTTGATTACCAACGTTTTATCTACACGAAAAAAAAAGATTAAACTGTAATTATATTCGTATCTCGTTTTTTTCTTTTTCATTTTTTTTT